>PVJA010024651.1:0-31629 GCA_004027025.1 Myocastor coypus | reverse complement strand
ACTCATGTCATCTTAGGCATGCCACCACTTTAAGACTAATTTCTTCATGTATACAGCAGTAATGATATTAAAATTGTTAACATATGGATTTGTTATACATAAGGTCTGTATATAGACCAAATTTTTAAGGAAATAACATGGTCAAGGGATGCGGAAGAGCTGTCTGCTCTCTGTCTCTGTCTCTTAATCTATCTGTCCTTGTCTCTGTCTCTGTCTCTGTCTCTGTCTCTGTCTCTGTCTCTCTCTCTCTCTCTCTGTCTGTCGCTCCCTCTCTCTCTTTCTTTGCTTAAAAGAGACTATTGAAATAGAAAATCCCATACAGAGATTTTCTGACATTACAGGTTAAACATTCGTGGTTGAAACATAATCAATGTTTATTAGAAATAGAGATGAGAAAAGTAATTCAGAAATAACTAAGATATCTTAATTTTTTGTACTTAAACGCATATATGTATATAACTTAGGCCTCATACTAATCCTGAGAAGAAGGTTTTGATTTTTTTTCTTTTTTGGGTTATACCTACAGAAATGGTAGTAAGAATGGTTCAAATAATTTTCCATAGTGGTACAATCAGCAATGGCAGAAATGGGATATAAAGCATGGACTGCTGACTTTAAAACCAATGGTCTTTTATAGTAGGGTACTTTCCAAGGAAATCAAGGGCTGAGTTCATCAGACAGATCAAATGTTTATGGAGTATAATTAGTGTGACTCTGCACTAGGCATAAGCAGATAAGACATGGTGACTTCCATATTGGAAATGGAAGAATATAAAAACTGATTAAAATAAAAGGAATAGAAACTAGTTGGACATATATAGATTATAAAGTACTTTCCCCTATCTGTCAGTTCATTTGTTCCTCATTCTTACTGTGTAACAACATATCTGTTTTCAAATGAGGAAACAAGGTAAGGGAAGATAGATGGCTTTTCCAAAATGATCTAGATACTCAATGATAGTTTAAACCCTTATTCCAAGTGTTCTTGACCTCACTTTCCAGGACACTGTAATGTCAAATGGGCTCCTATTGTCATGGCCAGCACAGGTTGATTTTTTCCCTATAATCATATTCATTAAAAAACAGCTTTTTACTCCCACATATGAAAAATAACAGTTTCATTTGCAAACATGTCTGCTTCCAAATACTCTGAGGAATCACTGATATGGAAGAAGTGTTAGCTGATAGAAACAGCTGTTGTAAGGATCTGAAGTCTCCCCCTAAGCTTAGTCTAACCACACAACTTCAAGAATTTATCCTTTATTCTTCTAAAACAATAACCAATGCTTCTGTGCCTGAGCTTGTTGCAGCTGTGAAGAATCTTTACAAAAGAATTATTTTGAGATAAGATCTCACACAGGGAAAATCAAAATCAATCAATTGTTCCAGTCAACCTGACCATTATAGAAGTATGTTTAAGCAACTTATCAAAATTGCAATTAAATTTTTTTTTCTTGAGAATTCCAAGTTCCATAGTTATCTGAAGACCTTGAAGTATAATAGTAATTTCCCTCCTTGGGGGTTAAAGTGAGAATTTGAAAATAAAAAGAAATTTGTGAAGTTCTGAAAATTTTCTACCTTGTCTGTGGTGGTGCATATATACATATTCATCAAAATTCATTGATCTCAGGGCTGAGGCTATAGCTTGGCAGTGCAGTGACCATGTTGTTAAGCACAAGGTCCTGAGTTCAATTCTGGCACTCACAAGCAAAATTTATTAATCTCCACTCTTCAAATATAATTTATGGAGAATAAATTACTTCTCCATAAAGTTAATTTCACTTTTTATACATTTGTTCTGTATTTTAAGATAAAGAATCAAAATCAGCAATAGCATGTATATTAATAACTATAAGATATGGAGAATGTATATATATATATATATATATAGATAGATATAGATATAGATATATAGATATATATTATGTGCAATTCTCAGAGGCAAGGAAAGGAATGACACTCTTGAAAACAACAGCAGCATATATTTTGTAAAGTTATTTAGGAAGCGTTCACCTTAACAGATATATAGGATACAGTAATTTACTGTATTCTAAGAAGAACAAAACTAAAATCATTCTCTGATTTCTTCCTAGGACAACTAATTGAGCAAGAGTGGCATCTTCTGACAAAGGAGACAGTGAAGGAGCAATGGCTTATGGAAATGATGAAAATCTAGTTGTGAACTAAAATGCAGCTGTACCATCTAAAAACAGACAGCCAACTAGTAATATAAAACTAGTAATGAATACCACAGAGTAGATCAACTTCCCTAGTTGACTTAAAAATTCATAAAGCTGATGACCAAAAATAGAAAATTGCAGAACATATAAGTATTTGGGAAATTAACATAGAGAGAAAAACCTATTTAGGAGAAACTGTAGTAAAATAAAGGCAAGAACACATAACTCATAGAGCTTATAAATTTAGGACAGAATGTTTGTTTGGCTAAACTGAAACTCAAGAGTCAGAGAAGAGAATGTACATTGAATTTAGTGACAACCAAACTCATTATTGATCTGTGATGACCAATTTCATTTGGCATGGGAAAAGCAATATTTAAAAATATTATTAGCACAATTTGCATTTCCTAATCCCTTGTGTAGAATGGGTACATAAAAATTTTAATGCGTTTTTTGAATCTTCCTGCCCACTTCCATTCTCCACTTCTCACTTTCCTTCCTATTTCAGGAAGAATTATCTCCTAATTTTTGTTGTCCATATTTTATTTTCCTCTCAGATTTCTCATGCAAAAAAGCCAAATAATATTTTAAGCTTGTATGTCTGATGTATTTCACTTAACACTATGCTCTCAAAATGCATTTTACTACAAATGGTTCAAGTTTATCTTTCTTGGTGACATATATATACTCCATTATGAGTATGTCGCATTTGTTTCATCCATTCATCTGTTGATGGACATATAGTCTGCTTCCAATTTTTGGGAAAGATTCTTAGAGATTATTTGGGTCAAATGAAATTACTATTATAGAAATAGTAAACAGGTTTCAGTTAACATGTTTTTGTGCTGTTTGTACTGCCTTCTAATTTTTCACTAATTCCAATTAATCTTAGTCTTCTTTGTGTCATGTAGGGACTGTCAAATACATTTTTCATGTTTTCTTTTTATTTTTAAAGTATCTCTCATTAATTGATCACAGAAAAGAGCCCTGTCTTCTAGTTCTAACACTCTGTCAGTGTAGTGCTCAGACCTCTCTAGTTAATGTTTAACTTTCAATGGTATTCTCTGGGTATGGCTATCTATTGGTCTTCACATGTCCCAGGACCCGGTGGACTCAGTATATTTGGGATTGGGCCTTTCGTGTATAGAGCGTAGTCCACATTTCTTCAGGAAAGGTCCAGAATATTATTAAAGATATCAAGATAAAATTGACATTGTCATCCCAAGAAGACCTGTTAATAGGAACAGCTATGTTACCTTAGCTATAATAATAAAATTAACATCAGTTATAGTATCAAATGCAAAGTGTATATTAACAAACCTTAAGTATAAATATTATACCATACTTAACTTTATAAAAGAGATCTATGTATCTGTGGGATGAATGCTAATCAAAACAAATATTGACCTACTATTGACTTACAGTAAATATTCACTAAATGAAAAAAACCTTACCTCTACTAAAATAGAACAATATTTAACAGCAATCATGTAAAGCTAACTAGCTATATAGAAATTCATTAAATTTAGTAGTTGCACTAGTAATTGCAGAGATTGGTAAACCAAAGAATGAAAAAAGGAAAATTTGAAAAATTAATGAATGGGACATGAGAAGCACAGAAAGCTGAGATGGAGTGCCTATTGAGGAGAAAAAAGTGAATTAACTGTGTTAGAGATCAGTCAAAGGAAATAAGGAACAGAAAAAGAAAAAAAGATGATGAGCAGAAGATAAAAGATAAATGCACAGCAAAATAATAAAAAAATGAAAGCTAAATGAGAAAAAATTGAAAGAAAGAAAAAGAGAGAAAAGTAACTTCATTCCTACAGTTAGGGAATCTGATTGCTGCCCCCTCACCTTGGACATTGTCTTCATCCAAGAGCTGGTTGGTTGGTTAGCCCTTACCTCTGCTGCCCCATGCCATGGGAAAAGCCAATATAGAACTACCTTGGCGTTGATGGATGATCCCATTCTTGTATCAGGGTTGGGGGAGGGTTATGTAGTCTGGCATGGACTTTCTTGCTTGCATCAGTGTGTGAAGTTGGGAGTGGCACATGATTCTGCATTATCCTGCTTATTTTAGGGGGAACCACCTGGACATCTCTTCTTGAAAGAACAGCATTTGACCTTACCACCAATTGCTGATAGGTACAGAGTTGGCTAAGATAGTTCTTTGTTCCCTCAAATGTCTTTAAGCAATGTAAGTGGGTCTGGCTGAAGTGCCAATGTGTAGAATTTAAAGCAATGTCATAGGTAAGTGATGCCCCACCCTATGGTTCCCAAGCAGTACGTGTGAGTGAGACAGAGATGAGACATCACACTGTTGACTGAGAGTGAGCCTCCATTAGAGAGGTTGTAATTTCTCAGGGCTTGAAAATAACAAGTTAGAACTGAAGCACTGACCCAAAACACTAGATACTACCTCAATCTGTGATACAAAGATAATTCTTTCAGCTTATATCTTTCTCTCTGCATATAGCAGAGGTGATTTCAGGTCTCTTCCCTAATCCAGCTCACAGAACTCATGTACTTCATGCCATTCCCATAGTCACACATCCCTGAGCCACTACTACCTCCATAAATGAATAAAATCTGCATTGAGTTGTGGGTCAAGGCCTTTGTTCCAGAAAGCCATCACTGTCTGGATTTAGGATTTGACTTTCCACAACTACAATTATTCCTTAGTGTTTTTATTCTTGCCATGGATTGCATTGAAAGTGGTATACTAGAATTAACTTATTGGAATTCCAGTAACTTTCCCATGTGATTTCAAATATAAACTTTTCAGACCAAGACAAAGTCTGGGAAGGGCTTTCTATTAGAATCTGAGAGGTACTGTCTACCAAGGATGGGCTTGCTCTTTGATTGTTGTATGCTACTTTTGGG
Organism: Myocastor coypus; assembly: GCA_004027025.1. Classification (NCBI taxonomy): domain Eukaryota; kingdom Metazoa; phylum Chordata; class Mammalia; order Rodentia; family Myocastoridae; genus Myocastor; species Myocastor coypus. The sequence goes on along the minus strand of PVJA010024651.1, from coordinate 26,566 downwards.
GCCTGCTTTTTTGTTTCTATCACGGAAGTGTTGATTAGCATTTAAAATTTTAAATTAAAAAAGATATATAGAAAACTCTTAAGAAGTTTGGCTACTAAAGAAAGAGTTGAGCTAAATTGTGGATTCAAGTTATTCCTTCCAGGCTGGTGAGATTCCTCAGCAGACTAAGTGCCTGCTTAGGCAAGCTCAGGGACCTGGGCTCCAACCCTGGCACCACACACATCAGCCTTGCACCTAAGCCCACTGAACCAGCCCCTGAGACTGGGCATGGCATCACATGCCTGTAATCTCAGACTGAGGAGGCTGAGAACAGGATGATCACTACAAGTCTGGGCTGCATAATGACATCCTGTACCAAATATTAAATAAATAAATAAATAAATAAATAAATAAATAAATAAATAAATAAAACTGAAACCATGTCCCTCTGAAAGTATAAGAATAATTTAACTATATTTTATTCTAAAGAGAATTAACATAGATTTGAGAAGGAAATGATGATAATGTTTCATCTTTCAAGTAGCTTAACATAAGACTTATAAAAATAAAGGGAATCTTAAGTGTTTGAGTAATATTTTGACTGGAATTCAATGTATCTTCATTAGTGAAGCTAAGAGAATAACAGTGATTATAAGTCACAGTCATATGAGTGAATTAGAAGAGATCTTAAAATCTGGCCAAGTTCAACTTTACTGTAAACATGCATTTTACAGTGAGAAGACACTAAGAGACTTCATATGGCAAAGGCCTTCTATCCAAATATTATGTATTGCATTATGTGTCTAATTAGTAAACTAATCCCAGGAATCATTAGGAAAAAAAATGAAGATAGTTTAGTGGAGCAAGTAAAAGACTTACATAACCACTTCCTTAAAGAGAAGATAAAAATATCATAAATATTTCAAAGGGTATTTAAACTCATGTAAACAAAACTCTAAAATACCATAATTCTCCATCAAATTGGCAAACATCAAGCATATAAATCTCCTATGATAAAGCTGTTGGGAATTGAGCAGTAACACTTCCCTCTTTTCTAAAAGGCAATTTGAAAATGTGACTGTCCAATCCCTTTGAGTTTGTAATGTGCAGTATAATTATTTAGAAATTCACATGTAAATATATTCACTGTTGAAATAGCAGGAGAGCATCTTCTTATAAAGAAGGTAAATGGAATAAGAACGATAGAGCTTTTTGTTGTGTTTGTTTCCTACACTGGAGATTGAATCCAGAGCTCTGGCATGCTAGGTAAATGTGCTATCACCAATATACATTTTGAGCATTATTTGTGTGGTGGGGGGCAAAGTCTTTCTAAATTCCCCAGAGTGGTACTGAACTTACTGTTCTCCTACTTTAGACTCTGGAACAGCAGCAATTACACATGTGCTACACTAAGGCCCAGCTGAAAGTTTTTTCAAAAAATTGCTACACATATATGTTGAAATATTTTGTTGCTTTAAAAATCATATCTTATCAGTACAATAAGATATCAAATTTGTTGTACTGTTACATAAAAAACTTTTAAAATACAAAAAGCATCTAGAATCTCTCTAAGAACTAAACTTTGTAAAATGAAAGCTACACATACACATATACTACATGTTAAAACCGCAAGCACCCTTTTATCATACCCATATACACAAAATAAGTGCATACATTATTTCAAGAGGTATCACTGAATTATGAATCTACAGGTGAATTTTGTTTTTTTCTATAAGTTTTTCTGTATTTTCTATACATTCTAGAGTGAGCACATTATTTATCATCATCATCATTACTGTTATTATTACTATTACTATTATTATTATTATTATTATTATTATTATTATTATTATTTAGAGAAGGGTGTACAGGGTGTTCAGGGTCTCACTGCTAGATCTGACTCATAGTGATCCACCTGTTACAGCCTCCCAAGAGCTGGGACTACAGGCATGTACCACCATGCTGAGTTTCAATCACATCTCAGCATGCCCCAGGGACAGGGCTAGCATGACTGGCCCATGGATTGAACCTCTCACCCCAGTGCCTGCTTGTAGGCATTTTAATCTACTGAGCTGTTTGCTTGGTCCAAGCACATTATTATTTTTTATTTTATTTTATTTTTTTATTTTTTATTTTTTAATGGCCGGCTCAGTCTGCCCCTGGTTGGGGCTGGCACAGTATGTGGTGCTCGGGATTGAACCATGGTACCTGTGGTTGCCTAAGCTTTCCTAAGCAGGCACTTTAGACCGCTGAGCTGCTGGCTCAGCAAGCACATTATTTTTAACCAAGTAAATCAGCAATAATTATGAAAAAGGGCATATTCTTAAACTATAAAGAAACGCTTTTCCAAACAATTAAAAACAACATCACAAGTTTAAATTTTCATATGCTCTCTCGTTAGGTTATAATGATTATTTAAAGGCAAGCTCCTAGAAAACACATTAACAACAATCTATTTTAGCAAGTCCTATCTCATTGAAAATGTAAATGTAGGTAATTTTAAAAGAAACAGTGGGAGCTATGGTTTGAATTCTTCCTTCAAATTTCAGAGTACTAAGAAGCGAGACCTTTGAAATGTGATTATGTACAATTACCCTTATCAATAGATGAGTGCTCAGGAGCTTAGCTAAAGTGAGATTTCAAAGCCATTTCCAATATTCAAACTTTACCTTGTCCACTATATGCAGCTTTTCCCATAGTTGACAGGCATTATATTAGATCAGTGGTTCTCAACCTGTGGGTCGCGACCCCAACGGGGTCGAACAACCAAAACACAGGGGTTGCCTAAAGCCATTCCGAATCATAACTGTAGCAAAATTACAGTTTTGAAGTAGTCACCAAAATTATTTTTTGGTTTGGGGTCACCGCAACATGAGGAACTGTATTGCAGGGTCACGGCATTAGGAAGTTTGAGAACCACTGTATTAGATAGTTAAATATCTGAACATAATTGGGGAGTGATTTAAAATCTCTAAAAATAATGATTAAGAAAAAAATTGCTATAAATACTAAAACTCTTAAATTTTCTGTAACAAAATAACAACTATAGGCTCTTACAAAGAAAATGGTACTGAATTCTAAAATTTTAAGACTGAGCCATGTTTAACAACTCTTAGCACTAGACCACCTAATTTGGCTATTGTGAGAAGCAGAATAAATTAGTCTGTGAAATTATTTTGTTTACAATAAAAAATGTAAATACAGAAGTTTGGCCATGTCTATACCATGATTGGCAGGGAAAATTGTTTCTACTGAGAAATCTTGCTCTGTGGGAACTTTCACTGTTTCTTTTCTAATCCAATTTGCTCTATTTAAATACAAAAGCATGCCAGTTTTTCAGACAATCAGTCCACTATTGAGGTTCACAGCAGGTTACACTACAACCCAACCTTTCTACATAATAAAACTAAAATCATCTAAATTTGAGCCCCTTTTCCTCCAATAGTTCATAGCATGAGAAGCAAATGGAGTGCTTTACAAACCAGATCAATTTAATGAACCAGAATTAATCAACATTTACTGAGTAGAGACCAGTGAGATGGCTCAGTGGTCTAAAGCAGCTGCTTAGGCAAGCTTAGGCAACTGCAGGGACCGCGTTTCGGTCCCTGGCATCACATGCTGCACTAGCCCCTCCGCCAGGGCAGGCTGAGCCAGCTATAACATTAAGAAAAAGTTACTGAGTAATGTGATATATATATATATATCCAGCAGTATACCAGATGTGTTAAATGTTTTCACTTTTTTCCCAATAAAATGTCCATTTTCAGGATTGTAAAGGTAAGGTAAGGTGCAGAGATATTAAATAGCATTACCCCAGATCACACACATTTCTAAGAAATATCAAAGTTAGATTTCTAACTCAGGTCGCCTGAATCCAAACTGCACACTGTTAAAATCACACTGAACCACTTTTGATGGTATTATGGTAGAAATTTGGGTAATACTGTGTAATGAATGCAATGATAGAAGTTTGCAAAAAAAATGGTGTTGAAACAAAGAGGTGTGAGATGCTGATGTGGAAACACCAGCAAGACTCCCAGATAGCTTTGCATCTCTATACAGTCTTCATAATAACTTGCTTCAAAGGATTTTACTGCATTTCTGTGATACTTGTTTTGCACAAGATAAGTTGATACTCAGACTACCCTTATCTTTTAGATATTGGCACCATAAAAATGATCTGCTAATTAATCAAGAATCAAAACTTCACTTGCTCATCCCTAATCCAGTCATGTGAGTGAAAAGAGTCTCTAAAGGCACAGATAACTGAATGATACAATGAGCAGGTGAGTAGAAACCATACTCGGGACAACTGATACTATAAGAGAATTATACAGAAACTAAATATTTTTTTTAAATATCTCCAAATTTTTTTTTGTTTGGAGATAACCCAACATCATCTTGGACATTTAATATAAATACCTATAGAATGAATTTTTTCAATTTGGGCAAACTGAAAATAATAACTACTGTAAGAAAAACACAGAGAATATACTCTAATTCCTAAAATGTGGGGAGTGGGGGGCGGCACAGAGGGGTAAAGGATGCCTAGAATATGTACCACTTGGGAAAAGTCTTGGACAACAAGCAAGATTTCTACCCAAGCGCAAGGTGAGCAGGTGGAGGTTCTGGGCAAAGCTGAGAATCTGTTCATAGGCATGGAAACATTTTAAGTGAGAATTTCAGGGAGAGGAAAACACCTTGCAGTTTTAAGAACTTAGGTTTTATGGGAGACAGTGTGGGAGGAAGAAACTGACACTAATATAGCAGAGCCAAATCTTGGGAAATCTTGAATGCCATGCTAGGCTTTTATAGCTGTTTTTCCCAGGTGGGTGAACAAAATCCAAAGAGAGGAATATTGCAGACAGAAACCATAAGGAACAGGTAGAAGGAAAAGAGCCAAAGAAGGAACAGTTGGAGACAGACTTTGCAGAAACAAATGGAGAGTAAGAGGTTTGGAATGGTCAACAGCCTCACAGCCATGGCTTACTAAAACATTTATCCTCTTCCCTCAACTCCTTCCTCTGTAATACCAACATATTAAAATGCATAATACATATTTAATATTGTGGCTTCTTGTTACCAATTCATTCCATAACCCACTTCAATCTGGGTCTTTCCCCATTAGGTCCTAATGAAATGCCACTGATAGTACCTGTGATCTCTTGATTTTTCTGTAGTACTCTTGACCAACTTATATATCAACCTTTGATCCTATCTCCAGATTCATCTATTTATCTTCCACCCCAGTGCCTCTATTTGGATTCTCATTCTAAATAAAGATATATTACTTACTCATGCTAAATGTTTGATCAGATTTCCACAAATCTATTATGTGCATACTTTTCCCAATTTCAATTTCTGGCAACTGCATCCCTCTACTGGTAAAAACAAAAATCCTAAATCATCCTTAATTTCTCACTACATATAATCCTTTCAGAAAACTTAATGTTTACTTTATACCTTATTTCTCTAAGTCAGGGTCTCATATATTTTCACTTTGAAAATATAATGACTCATAATTTAATCAAACTTCACAAATACCTTGGATTTATTTTACATATGATCAAACTGGGAACTGGGGAGATAGCTCCATGGCACAAATACCCACTAGGCAAGTGTAAGATCATGAGTTCGAACCCTGGTCCCACACACACACGCCAAAAAAGGACACGTGATCAAACTGATAAGTACATCCATTTATCAATTTTCTTCCTAAACATTGATATCTTGCCAGATGCCAGACCCAAACTTAGACAAACTTCCTTATTCAGACCCAGTAAAGTTTGAAGCTTCAAACCTTAGAATTAGAAAAGCTTTCCTTTTTTCCATAGTTGAATATCTGCTATCCAATCAGAACCTTTTGTCCCTGTGTTTATATGTGTATATAAGCATGCATGTGTGAGTAAATACAAAGCACAAAGGGAAGTACAGTTGTATTTATAATTGATCAGTGTTTACAGTGTTTTATGAATAATAATTACTCAACAAATGTATTAAATAAATGGATGGGAAAATGAGAGGTTAACAATAATATTGTGCTTCCTGTCCTATAAAATTAATGTGAATGTCAAATGAGACTGTGGTAGAAAGAAAATGTCTCGGTAGAGACTTACCCAAGAAAAACAAGACTGGGTCCAGTGAGGCCATCCCTTACTTTGCTGCTATAAACTTGTACTGCAGCATAACATCTGGCTGTGCATTTCAGTTCCTTTCCCAGAAGAGCAAAGGAAACAACCTGCATGTTTATCCATTTGGCATGACGACGAGCCGGCTGTGTGTGTGTGTGTGTCTGTGTGCATCTGTGTTTGTCTGTGTGTGTGTCTCTGTGTGTACAAAAGTGAAAAAATGGGATTTTTACCCTCCTTGTGCTCCATGTGACTTTGTTTTTTGTATATTTACCTGAGTATCAGAGAGTGTCCAGTAGTCCAATAGACCTCTCCAGAATTGGATGAAAAATTTTCCTTTGATTTTCATGGTAGAAGTATCTCTATTCAATATAATTGTCCATATAAAACCAGATTTATAAATTTTGGAGGTCAAAAGAGAATTATTAGGGTCTAGGGATATAGCTCAGTGGCACTGCACCCACCTGGTAAACACAAGATTGGATTTTCTGTGCCCAAAGAAAAAAGTAAGTGATCACATTACTTATGTATGTATGATGAAGATGATCCTTTGATAAAATATATGTTTTCACAACAGAAGAGCAGTATATTTGCAAGCATGCTGCTACTGCTATTGATGATCACTTTGATGTTGGACTTGTGAGACAAAGTTCCTGTGACAGTGAAATAGAACAAGAATCAACTAATACAGACACAGAGAATGCACGCTTCCTTGAGTCAGATAAAGAAAAATGCAATGGGAGTATATATTTGGTTGGATGAAATATTATAAAATGGTCACGCAATTACATGGAATGAGTCAATGTTACAACTAGGTCTGAAAATATAGTGAGGGCCTTGATAGGAGTATATGACACTGGACAGAATTCCAGCACTGCCATTCCATTCTGAAAATTATAACAGTCAAAATGATCTGGAAAACACAAAGGCTAAAATGAAAGTAAAACTTCTCATTTGCAGCCATATCCATATTAAAAAATGTATGAATTATGACACCTCACTAGCTGAACTGAAAGCACTCATAGGTTTGCTATACTTACCATAGATTTCCTATGATGATCATAGGAATGTAAAAGATTTGTTGAAAACTGATGGGTCAAGAGTCAGTGAGATAGCTGAGCAGACTAAGCGCCTGCTTTGGAAATCTCAGGGACTAGGATCCCATCCCTGGTCCCACATGCTGTGCCAGCCCCACCCCCAGGGTGTGCTGAGCTGGTAACGACATCCAGACATGGTAGTACATGCCTGTGATCCCAGCACTGGTGAGGCTGTAAACAGAAGGATCACTATGAGTCTGAGCTGATAATGAGGCCCTGTACCAAATACATAGATGAAAAAAAAAAAAATGGTGGGTCAAAATATGGCATAAAAACACCCTTTTCATTTGATGCTATATTTGCTAACAGCACAAGTAGGCCAGTACAGAAACTGTATCTAAGAACCCTCTTGGTTCTTTTGTTTTTTCATTGCTGGGACCAAATAATCTACATACAAATAATGGAAGGAAAAGTTTATTTAGCTCTTAATTTGTGGAGATTTCAGTCCATACTCAGCTGGCTTCAAATAATGGTGGTGTGGATGAGAAGGGACCACTAACAGCAAAAGCAACAAGAGCAAAATGTGAGGAGCAAGAAAACAAGTATCTTTCTTCATAATATGGTATGTGGGCTGTTCACCCCAGGGCTGGTGTAGCGCTCACATCCACAATCCCCGCATTGGGCCATGAATGCATCACAAACTCTAGAAGCCCACCCCCATAACAACATATTGCTTGGGGTGATATCTAGAGATAAATTTTAATAGGAATCAAGCATAAATTCCAAATGAAATGTTACATTTGTGAAATAGAGACATGTAGTTTTCAACATCAGGGTCCTGGGAAGGTGGCAGAGTGGTGAGTAGCAGAGAAACAAGAGCTCTGAGATTTGGTGCCCAGATACAGAAATATACCAAAGAGAGGAAAATATTGAAGTAAGTGGATCTCCAGGATCCAGGAAGAAGCTGAAGTAAGAAATGAACCTCATGGAAAGGATAAAGTAAGAGACTTTAACACAGAAAAAAGGAAGTGGTAAGTGGCACTTTCTCCCTGAGATTTTTTTTTTTCTTTCTTTCTTTCTTTCTTTCTTTCTTTCTTTCTTTCTTTCTTTCTTTCTTTCTTTCTTTCTTTCTTTCTTTCTTTCTCCCTTTAACCCCTGAAACTGGGAATCAAACTCAGGACCTTGCACTTGCCAGGCAAGTACTTGTGCCCCTGAGCTATCTCCCCAGCACCATCGCTGAGCTTGGACTCATTGTATGACATGGATAGCTGGAGCCTGAAGACATGTGTTGTCTTAGGATAACCATAGGAGCCTTTACAGAGAAACACATCAATAGAGCAGTGAATACAACAGACTGCAGTGGCCAGTTAGTTATTCAGGTTTAGCTATCCCTGGGAGAAAGCAGTTGTCCAGGAGGTATCTTGGACAGGTGCAAACTGAACTCAGAACTCAGAATAAATGCAGGCCAGTTCCAGTGTCAGGGTTATGCTGTCTAGTTCGAGTTGGCAGATGTCAAAGAGGAAGCCAAGTTCAATCAGGCAGGAGGAACATGAAGTGTTACAAGATGAACAAATTGAGTTTTAACCTCACAACCACAACCAACCTGAACTTCAGTGAAATGAAATGTGCAGGCTTGCTGAGCTTATCCAACACCCTATCATAAAGCTACAGCTGACTTCCTGGGATTAATCAACTTGGATTTGGACTCTGTCTGTCCACATTGTGTTTATGGTATAGCAGGACTGAGATTGCGAGAGGATAATACACAAAAATATAGGTCAGTACCAAAGAACAACAAAAGCCAGCTGTACTAGGAAAACAACTTTGAGAAATAGTAATGTACTAAGGGTTTCAAATACTAGCATTATAGATACTTGTCATAAGAAATTTGTAAGCATCAACCAAAGAATTAAAGTAAACACAAACAAAAATGAGGAAATATCTAAATATGAATCATACCCAGATTTTCAATTCAGCAAAAACAAACTCAGGTGGCAATAAGATGAAACAATTTAAAAGCAACTAGTTTCTCTGAAGTAGAAACAGTAGAAGTAAAAAAGCAGATAAACAAGGCTCTGGAAAAAATAAGTAATAATTTCCCAGATAACTACAGAAATGGTGACTGTAATGCAAGTCATGCTTAATGAATATAGACCAGATGCTGATAAAAACAAGAGAAGCTTAGTAAAATAATAAAACCATGGATGAACCATAGTACTGAACATAGGGGAAATATGTGACCATTAAAACAGATTCAAACAGATACAAGGAAATAAAAATGTCCATTCAAAGTATGTGTAGTGGAGGGGCTAGGGAGATAGCCCAGTAGTCTAAATTCCTGACTCACAAGCTTAAAGCCTCAGGTTTGATTCCTGGCACCGCATGCAGTGAAGGCCCTACACAGAACTGGCCACCAAAACCAGGTGTGATGGCTATGCCAGTAATCTCAGTACTGGGGAGGTTTAGAAAGGTGGACCACTATAAGTTTGAGCTGCACAGTGAGACCCTGTATCAAGTAAGTAAGTAAGTAAGTAAGTAAATAAATAAATAAATAAATAAATGTCTTTTAAAAAAAGAAAGTATATGCAGAAGAATGAACCAATGTGAGGACAGAATATCAGAAACAGAGGACAGGGTTATGGTGGATCATGAAAAGAAAGATTTCCCTAAAACAGTAAAAGCCTCACCCCAAATTCATCTAACTGCTAGGTGTTGCAAAGAAGAATAGCATAAGATTAACCAGAGTCAATTAAATATCAGGAGATAGCACAAAAGCATAAAAAATCTATTTACATTAAAAAAAAACTATTTATAGAAATGACAGAAAGGCTCCCAAATAGGAAAAAAAATCAACACACTGATAAATGAGGCATAGAGAGCTTTAATTAATCATGATTTTTTAAATCTATAGCAAGGCACATAATAGGCAAGATTTTAGAAAGCCAACCATGAGAACAGAATGTTGATAGCTGTTAAAGGAAAGAAACAAATTACCTATAAAGGACCACACATCAGAATTATAGCAGACTTCCAAACACAAATTCTCAAATAAAGAAAAGCTTAAAATAACATATTTCAAGTCCTTAAAGAAAACCTCCAATCCAGCTTGATGTACCCCACAAAACTCTTTCAAAATTGATAGAGAAATAAGACACTTCCATGACAGCATCTCAGTAAATTCATGACCACCAAACCAACACTTGAAAATATTCTGAAGGACTTTTTGAAAGAGGTAACAAAGACTATAATTCCATTAACTCCACCATAATGAATCTACTAGGCAAGGTAATTAATGAAAAACAGGTGGAGGGAAACCAGCAACAAGAATATAATAAAGATACTTCTATGCGTCTATGTAGACATAGATATTATATGTATAATAGTTGCAGTTATATACATAAATAATCTCAGTTCATCAATCAAAAAAACAGATTGGCAGAATGGATAAAAAAGCAAGATCCAACAGTATGTTACATACATAACACATTCATTTAAAAAAGAAATTCATAGACTGACAATCAAAGGATGGAGAACAATACTCCGGGTGACAGAATTCCAGACAAAAAGGCAGGTGTAGTTATTTTCTTTAAAAGATATTATTTATTTATTTATTTTCTTATTTATTTATTTGATACAGGGTCTCACTACGCAGCTTGAACTTGTAGTGATCCTCCTATCTCACCTTCCCAGCACTGGGATTACAAGTGTATGCCACCATGCCCAGTTTCAGTGGTAGACATGGTATGTCCAGTGCTAAGGGGCCAGCATGACATAAGGTACCAAGGATCAAACCTAGATCTATGTATTTACTATGCAGGTGCTCACATTGCTGAGCTGTCTCACCAGCCCCAAGCAGCTATTTTCTATTTTCAGACAAAATGATGTTTAAGACAATACTAATTAAGAGGAACAACAGAAGTCTACATACTTGTAAAAGAAACAATACAAGAAGAGATAGCAACATTAAATATATATTTACCAAAATCCAGTGCATCCAACTGTATAAAACAAACACTGAAGCCAGCCCCTGGACTCGCCCTGTGAGCCTGCCCCGAATCCATGCACCAACTGGACTGGCCACATAGTGCCTGTACCAGGCCCCAACTCCCGGATTTCACTTGTCGCCCCTAAACTCCAGCCCGGACTCCTCCGCCATCCTGACTGGGCCAACCAGCAGACTCAGCTCTGATTCATTCGCTGACTCATCAACAAACTGAGCTAAGATTCCACCCACCTTCCCGACCAGGGCTCACACTGGCCTGGTAAGAACTCTCTCAGCCCAATACATCCCCCCAACTCGACAACTTCCAAATCCTGACTACACCCATATTTCCCACATAGCCACCACTGTACCCACACAGCCGACCACCGTCCCGACACATGGGGCCTCATAGTAACCAGCTGGCTGAGCTCCGACTTTCAGACAGACCCCTCTGGAGGGGAAGAAGCTTGGTGGATCCGGACTCAAATTTCCACAGGTGCAAACTGTATAAGTTCACCAAGGTGCAGAGATCACTGCTGCAAAAAAAAAATGATAAGGAGAAAGAGCAAGATCCAATCTCAGATCCCAAGTCCTCACAAAACAAATACAGGAAACACTACCATGGAAGAAAATGGGAATCATACAGATGAAATCTCTGAATCAGTAGCAGCTGAGGTTGAAAGGCAAGTGCAAAAATGTATAGAACAACTTAGATCAGAGATAACATGTGAAGTAAAAATAGAAATGTGTGAAAAAATAGATGCTGAAATGGAAAAACAACTGCAGAAACATATAAAAGAAACCAGAGCAGAAATAACCTCTGAAGTTAAAAAAAGACCTATGTAAATCAATAGCATCTAAAGTAGGGGAGAACAGAGAAGAAATAATATCTGAACTACAGGGAGAAAGGATAACTGTAATGAAAGACCTCAATACTGCTAAAGAAGACATTGACAAAAAATTAGAGGATGGATTCCCTGAATGAGCAATACAGGAAAGAAATAGATCACATGAAACAGCTTCAAAGCTATATACAAGAAAATAAAATCTCAATCATAAGCTGGCAAAACCGTATGGACCAAAGTGAAGACAGAATCTCAGATCTTGAAGACATGGTCACAGCTAGTGAAAAGATAAGAATAGATCTCTTAAAGACAGCTAGGATGCAGGAAAAAAATTCAAAATTTGTAGATGATGCAAAAATGAACAATGTGAGATTAATAGGAATCAACGAGAAAGAAGGAGTAAGTACAAAGGATATAAAAAGAATATGGGCAGAAATAATAACAGAAAACTTCCCAAATATGAAAAAGCAATTGGACATACAAGTAACTGAAGCATACAAAACCCCAAATGACATCAACCTGACTAAAAGCACACCCAGACATACAATAATCAAGATTCCAGAAATTCAACAGAAGAATAGTATACTAAAAGCTGCTAGAGAAAAGAAACAGATCACATTTAAAGGAAAACCCATCAGAATAACAGTAGATTTCTCTTCACAAACCATGAAGTCAAGAAGAGCATGGAGCAGAGTGCTTCAAGTCCTCCATGAAAACAAATTTCAGCCCAGACTGCTATACCCAGCAAAACTCTCTTTCAAGTATGAGGGAGAAATAAAATACTTCCACGACAAGGAACAACTAAAGAATTTCATGACGTCAAAACCAACCCTACACAGCATACTAAAAAATATTTTACAGAGTGACCAAAATAATTCAAACTCAACAAATGAGAACAGAAATATCCCACCAAATAGGCTACTCAATTAAACACAGGAGAAAAAGAGGTAAACAGTAGTAAGTAAGCATCATGTCAATCATAACTCAACATATTTCAATTATAACCATCAATGTAAATGCACTCAATTCTCCAATTAAAAGAAATAGACTGGCAGAGTGGATAAGGAAGCAAAACACAGCAATATGCTGTCTACAAGAAACACACTTAACTCATAAAGAAACTCATAGGTTAAAAGTGAAAGGATGGAAAATAATACTACATGCTCTAGCACCTCAAAAAAAAAAAAAAGCAGGGGTAGCAATCCTGTCGGCAGACAGTGTAAACTTCAAACCAAGACTGATCAAACAAAATAAAGAGGGCCACAACAAATGCTGAAAAGGCTGTGGGGAAAAAGGAACCCTTCCCCACTGCTGGTGGGAATGCAGACTGGTGAAATGATTATGGAAAGTGTAGTGGAGGCTCCTTAAAAAATTAGAAATACCATTCAATCCAGCTATCCCTCTACTGGGAATTTTTCCAGAAGAACTGAAAACATCATACCATAGTGATATCTGTGAACCTATGTTTATAGCAGCACAGTTTGGAATAGCGAAATCTTGGAAAGATATGAAGAATGGTTGAAAAAGATGTGGTGTTTTTATACAATGGAATATTACTCAGCTATAAAGAATGATAAGCTAGAAGACTTCATATATAAGTGGATGTACCTTGAACATATACTCATAAGTGAAATAATCCAGACCTACATGTGTAACTATAGTATAGTCTCCCTAATGTAAGAACTCAAAAAAAAGAAAGAAAAATGGAGAGGCAAAACACAGCTGAATGGAAATCAAGGACTTAAGGGTTAAACAGTAAAGTGACTGGAAGCAGAAAAGGGAGGAAACATAGCAGGGGCAAAACTACACACTTGTAGGCACAGGATGAATTAGACAATGGTCTGAAGAAACCTCAAAATGTTTTTGACACTGATCATAGCAATAGGTAACACTAAAATCTATGTTGGGAATGCCTGTCATTCTGGCCTTTTAGATGTGTGCTGCTTCCAATGTAATTTCAGTTACTGTTATACTCTCTCAAGTAAATGGCTGGTCTACAAGAAAACAAAAAAGGGTACTAAATGAGAGTAAGAGAATAGGAAAAATGCCAAAGGAGGGATAGCCTAAAATTTGATACATGCTTATATTTCTAAATATCTTTGTACAAATGTGTAACTGCTTTTACCACATTGTATAGGGACTTATTAGAATATCAATGATTGATGCAAAATACCAATTCCAAGTTAAGTCGAAGACGTCTGATGTTCAGAAAGACAATGATATTAAACTCAAGTACCTATATTTTAGAGTAATAGTATCACTAAGCTTTTCTTCTGGAGGGCTAAGAATGTTTAGACAAAACAACTAGAGAAAAAGAAGGGCTACATGGATAGCCAATATTTTGGCCCTACCCTTTCAAGGTCAGTGAGGACTTAAGACAGAACAGAACCTGTGATGTAACATCCTATGACTCAGTGGTTTCCCAAATTTTCTGTTCAAGGAGATTAATGGGCCACAGAGGAAAGGGATTGAAGGTACACAGTGTGCCTAAGGAGAGTCACATAGAGAGAAAACATTCTCTCCAGCTTTCACAAACAGCAAACAGTCAAGCAATGGCCATGATTTATCCAGATGGCTGACACTGTCAACAGTTGTACAAAGCACTGTACATGGTTCCAAAGTAAATCCTGAGAGGATTTGACTGATCTTGGAAGATACAAGAACTACATGTATTGTTATACAGGTCTTGCTTTAACTTGCCCTTAACCACCCAGCAGAAAAAAGTTTAAACATGATGTGTAAAACATAAAGGTAGTATAGCATGCTGAGCTGTAAAAGGCTCTAATCAACAGCTCCCAACATTGCTGGTTTCACCAGTAATGTACTGCAGTTATGGAACATTTGACTATGTACGCCAACTACCTTCTTTCAGATCAAAGAGAACAAAGCTGTTGTACTAATAACCATTAAAAAATTTATCATGTCTATACCATGTGCTTCGCATAACTATAATGAGGACAACAATATGCATTGTATCAATTATTGAGAATGTACTACTAACTTGTTTTGAAACTGTCACATTGTAATTTCCTATTTAAGGTAATAAAGAAAGATACCACTTACAGCAGAGGAAAAACCAAATGTTTCTCCCCAGGGAACTATGCAAAAAAAATTGTGGAGCACACTGCTGTGGTGACAGGTGAACAGGAAGGTACAGCATCATGAAAACCTACTATACAAACAGAAAAACATAGAAGATGAGGTGTCAACAGTGGCCTATAAAAAATTAATGGGCAAACAAAACATATGTGCCATCAGTGCAAGCAACCCTGGGTATGACAGTTGAAGCAATTCTTATGGCTATGGTAGACTTTTGTTTGCGTTTGTTTTGTAGTTTAATTGTGATATTGTAGGCTTTATAAACAAGTAAATGTGAAAATGTTGATGCCTATTTTCAGCAATCATTACACACTTGACATTTTATTTTAACATCTTATTTCCCTACTATATGCCCATTGTACAACTAAATAGAAAGCAACTGACAAAACAGGAAGAAAAGGAACAAGAATAGCCTATCACACGAGAAAGGAAAGCGAATCACATATGTTCTCAGTGTAAGGAAGGCATGTGCATGGAACATGCAGGTGTCATGTATGAAGATTGCCATGGATGTGACAGTTGAAGCAAAGTTTATTTTTTTGGTAGAGTTATATTATTTTTTCACTTTACTCCATATAGGAATTTATTTCTGATGTTGTTTAGATTTTGTAAGCAAGTAAAAGCTGAGGTTAAAATGTTATTTGTTCTAAATGTACAGTATAGATTAAGAATTTAATACTTTGTTTTGTGGGTATTTTATCTTCCAGCTAACCACACACTGTACAACATAATAAGAACATCTTGACAAAATGACAAGACCATTGGCATATCAAGTGAGACCTACAAAAAGGTCAGGAAAGCAAAACACATTTGCTGTCAGTGTAAGTGATTTGTGTGTATGGAATATGCTATTGTCTTGTGTACAGCCTACCTAAGATGTGGCAATTGAGGTAAAATGGTTCTATAAAGTGCTACTGGTATTTTTGAATTAAAATTTTAATGAGAGAGAAATAGCAATGAGACAGTCTCAAAACAGGTTATTAGGATAGTTACAATAATTAATATATTGCATATTGTTGTATTCATAGCAATGATTCAGAGTACAAGATGCAGACAGGATATCTTGTCTAGACACCACAATATTTAAATGGCAATGGAACACATATTTCTGACAAAACAAAACAAAAAAGGAGGATACAAATGAAGGACTATTCTGCAGTGGAAAAAATATATGTGTATATACAAACTATTTAGGACAGATATACAGCTACTTTCTCTTAGTTTGGTGAGAAGAAAGATTTGTACTATTAGTATTTTCCCTTTAGTTCATATAGAAAGTTAATTGTATTGTTCTTTTTTACATTTTAGCATACCAAAAATGAATGTTTCAACATTGATTAATGCTGGACATTTGGGTACTTCTTGTATAAACAATAAACGTTAAACTTTCAATATTTTATGATTTTTGGTATGATTTTATTATTTATTATAATAAAACTCATATTAAAATTAATAATTCATCAATAAGAATATTCTAAAGAATCAGACCCATGCTTCTACATGTTGATGCAATTAGTCTAATCTATATATAAATATAGGTTAGTTACAACTAATCTATTTACATACACTCAGGACTTCTAATTCTAACACTTTTTATGACATAATCTGTCTTTGTGACCAAATGTGTGGCCTCTAACCATTTACATAGTAAGAAGCACTAAGAGTCAGGAAAAACCTGATTACTTATATTTTCCAATGCATTTTCCCCTACTCTCAAAATAACATTGGAAGTGCAAATTTGGCTTAGAGGCCACCAGACATGTAATTTCTATGTGGCATAAAGTGAAAGTATTCCTAAGTCTCACTCTTCTCCAGGCCCAACATGTATGGTTGGTCCTCCATGTACCTTCCTATATCTTTCTTTTCTTTCAGGTTCCTGTGTTTCAAGAAAGTAACATAAGTAATCTATTTACATATATCTGTCAAGGACTACTAAAATACCTCTGGGGCATTATTTTGGGGCTGTGTGAGGAACCTCTCAGCTCCATTAGTTTTTCTACCATTTTGTCATTCGTCAAGAAGGGCCATAGTTTTTCTTGATCACATGGATTTCCTTGTACGTACGAGGATATTCCTCAATTTCAGTGAGTTCTTTTGTTTGAAAAATGGATGCTATTTGCTCCTGTCCTCTGAGGCCCAACAATGCCCCTACTTACAAGATTGGATGATTCACTAGAATTTTAGGTACTTTTAAGAGAGGACCCACCAGGCCTCAGGTCCTGGCTGATTTTGCAGGGCAAAGGCCAAAGTATAGGGTGTCATTGTAGCACTTATCTTCTCTAGTTTTGATCTTTCACCCTTGGTGTTGAACACCTGGATAATCAGGTACACCAGTCTTGAAGTAGGAGTGGTATCCCAACTAGCTTAATTTGTCTTAAATATAGGACATTTTAAAATACAAAGTGTGACCAGAGAACAACTACTGCTTCCATTAATCATGCTCTGCATTGATAGTAGGAATCATTGTTATATTCTATGTGTCTTGAAGGTGATGGCCTAGTATGTTAACATTTTGCTTGTATTGTCTTTTATAAGTTATTTTCCTGTAAAACATAGTAATTCAAGTGGCTGCAGCATGAATTTTTCAGTCTGCACACCTTAGCAAGACCCTACCTCAGAATAAAAATAGAGTTGAAAATATAGCTCAGCAATAGAGCATCTCTGGGCTCATTCCTTGGACTGAACCAAAAGTAACACTTTTTTGGAAAATTTGGAAGCTTAACTAATGAATTCAGAAAATAAGGCTTTGTAAAGTTCTAAGTGCACAGAACTTTCAATAAATGATAGCTTGCGCTATTATTTTCAATTCATAGATGAAGACATTGAGATATGGAATTATATATCTGATAAATGTTAGGGATGTGAACTGACCCTAAACAAGTTGGTATGATGTTAAATTCTATGCCATTAAAAACTACTAACTATAACCAATTCTGTAGGTAAACAAAATCCTTGCTTATTATTTGTAAATGTATTATGTTTGAATAAATTGATTATAAAAGAATAAAAAAGAAAGCTAAATAATCTTTTAAACCACTTAACAGTTTGCCTCAAGTGTCACTCAGGCAGTTTATATAATGACTGTCCAAAGTGATGCTCAGGCAGATGTTATTTCAACCAGTTAATTCCTGTATTGCTCAAATTTGATAATTATTTTTGTATTTACTATTCTATTATGTTATAAACGTATGAGAAAATATACAACTTTTGGTTATCCTGTATTTAAATAATTGGACTGATATATAGTTAGAGTGAAATACTCACAGCCAGTATGGAAGATGACTTTTCAACTTGACCAGATTTACAGAAGGAGACATTTTCTTATATGAAAAAGCTGTGAAGGCTCCAGAAATATGATTTGTTAGGAATCAGGCCAGCAGACAAAACAGGAGTCAAAACCTCAATCCCAGTGATTCTGTAGTCATAGGAAAAGGACTTCCAACATGTGTCCATTGGCCTACAGTTCATAGTCACCTCTGAGAGTGACATGACATATATCCCCATTTTGGCCTTTTTTATGTTTAAGTTTAAAGTGGTACTTTTTTTCTCTTTCTTTCTTTCTTTCTTTCTTTCTTTCTTTCTTTCTTTCTTTCTTGCTTGCTTGCTTGCTTGCTTCCTTCCTACCTTCCTTCCTTTCTTTTTGTATTTTTAGAGAAGGGTCTACAGGCTGTTCAGGGTCTCACTACTAGATCCGACTCATAGTAATCCACCTGTTTACAGCCTCCCAAGAGCTGGAATTACTTACAGGCACACACCACCATGTCCAGTTTCATTTGCCATCTCAGCATGGGCCGAGGGAGGAGGAGGGTAGCCGGCATGGCGGACCTGGAGATAGAACCCCTGGGCCCTGAGCCTGTTTTCAAGTGCTCTAATCCGATGAGCTATTTGGCCAGGCCAGGTTTAAAGTTTCAATTTCTTTCTTTGACAATATCTGAACTCTGCATTTTGCACAACACTGCCAAGTGCTAGAAACTCAAAGGGATTGTGCTGAAGAGAGAACTGCCATCATGCAAAGTTAGAACTAAATATTTATACTCCTTCTTGGGGGTTTTATAGTAAGTGTTATTTCTTTTTTTTTTTTTTTTTTCTCATTTTGTGGCTGTGTATTTGGTACAGAGTCTAACAACACAGCTCAGAATGATAGTGTTCCTCCTGTTTTAAGCCTCCCCAGCATTGGGATTATAGGCATGTGCCTCGATACCCAGTCTAGGTGACAGTCTAGGTGACCAGCTTGGCATGCCTGGATGGGAGCGGTGCAGCATATGGTAGCAGGGATTGAACCTGGTCCCTGTGCTTTCCTAAACAAGTGTTTAATCCCCTGAGCTCTCTCACCAGCCCAGTAGGTGCTATTTCTTAAGTAAATTGTTTTAATTTGCCTTTCACAGATGACTAGATATCTTGAGCATTTTAAAATGTAATTATTGGCCACTCATACCTCTGAAAAATGTCCATCCATGTCAGTTGTAAACAATAAGAAAAGCTGGTGGAAGGAGGAGGGATAATATGAATGTTATCCATTCATATTAGAATATTGTTATTATAGTATTACTACTATTAACATATTAGAATACTACTGTGCAGTAAATAAGGATAAAGTTGAGCCATTTGTAGGAAAATGAATGCACCTTGAGAATGTAAAGTAAGTTAAATAAATCATATAAGCTTAAATATCTCATAACTTTTTCTACCTGAGAAATCAAAAAGACAAATAAGTTTTAAAAGCAAAAAATAAAAGACAGAAGGAGAAATATCCTTTGTAAATGAGATGGGGCTCTAGAGATCGAGGTGGGGGAAGGGATATTAAGATATATTAAGTACAAGTACCTATTCCCTATGATGAATATAAACCTCATGTGCTACATGCATGTACAAATAAAAGCATTTTGAAAGACACTGCCTTAATTTCTGATATAAAAATAAAAGCAAAAGTTTTATAGAGTTTATATTTATACACAAGAGGAATGCATGGTAACATTAACTGAAAATGGAAAATATTGTGAAAGGAGAATTATTATTCATTTTAGTACACTCAGGATCAGTGTCAATGCAAGGTACCAAACACTGCAAGTACAACATAACTGCATTAAGTATTAATGCTATCTTACAGTGAAGTCACATGAAGACTGAAAAATAAATTTGATTTGATAATTATTTATCTAAAACTATTGATCATAAATAGAGTCAAAGTATAAATTAAGCATATGTTAGTTAATTCTTTGCTATTATTTTAAATGGTTATTCTTATCATTATATATCAGATATTCCTGTATACTTGGGAAACAAATAATAACAAAATGAAAGTCCACAGTCTTACAGAGTTTGAATTCAAGTTGCTTCTGTTTCCTGTGTGTTTGTTTGTTTATTTTTTGGTTTTTTTTCTGCTCTTTGTGATTGTTTGTCTGGTTGCTATGATATCCCTTTTCTTTTTTTTTTTTTTTTTTTTTTTTTTTTTTTTTTTTTTTTTTTTTTTTTTTTTTTTTTTTTTTTTTTTTTTTTTTTTTTTTTTTTTTTTTTTTTTTTTTTTTTTTTTTTTTTTTTTTTTTTTTTTTGATTCATTCTTATATTGTACTACGGACCATGAAGATACGGGCTAATTATAAACGTAACTGAAGCAAGAATTAACAAACATTGAATGAGAATCCTAAGGATGATTTTGTGGACCTAAAGAGGCAATTACCTTGAAGGAGTTGAATGACAAGGCCCAATAGGCAACAATTAAATATTGTGAAATAATGGGTTGTTTTGCTTTGGTTTGTTTGGTTTTAGCTTACAAAGAAATCTCTGGAGCTAGGACCCAGTGGTCAAATGTCTACCCTGCCTTAGTAGGGTTTGTTATTTCACTCAAACAACATTTAAATGATCTACAACTATGTGAAAGTTCCTTTAGCAATTTCTGAGGATCAAATAATAAAGTAATGTTACTGTTCTCAAGAAACTTACAGGACCAGGAAGATAGTTCAGTGGGCTAAATGTCTGTTTAGACAAATGCAGGGAACAAGTTTGATTCCTGCCATCACATACTATGCTGGCCCCACCACCTATAATCTCAGCATTGGGAAGGCAAGGCTGTAAACAGGAGAATCACTATAAGTCTGAGCTGCATAGTGAGACTGTTATCAAGTCCATTTTAAAAAAAAGAAAAGAAACTTACCAAACAAACATAGTTAAACAACCATAATATAATTTAGACGGTAGTAGTGCTATGGAAGAAGTACAAGCAGTGACAGAAAGAAAAAGCAAAGAATATATTAAACTTATTTAATAAAGAATTACTGAGTTAAAAAAAAAATGCTGGCAATGTAACAGTGAATTAAAAAAAAAAAAAACTTGCTCACATAAAGCTTCTATCCTAGCAAAGTGAAAATGAAAACTGACTTTAATAATAAAAATAGATAATTCATATGGCTATGAATAAAGTATATCATAGTGATAACAGTGATGCTTGTTTCGCGGGGGTAGGGATGGCGGTAGTGGTTATGCAACTCTCGATTGAATAGTCGAAGGCAAAACTCTGTGATTAGCTAAGCATGGAGCTGAGGAATAAATGACCAGGACAAGTGCATTAAGATGGGAAGATTGTTCTGGATTTATTCTTGTTTGTTTTCATCCAGATCAATTCTTAATCTTTCCCAAATCTGTACTTTTCCTCAGAAGGCTGACCTGCATATATTAGTTTGAATCATACAGAATTGCTGATTTTGAAAAGGGGTTCAACACACTCACAAAAAAAGGATTTTTCTTCCCTTTAGCTTCTAGGTTGAGCTTATACAATAGGGAGACCCAGTACGTCATAGGAAGATGGGAAGAAAGAATCCTTTAGTTACATACTTCTCTAGCTCCTCCCTGTAGGCTAATTCAACCTACATAGGACCTTTAGTCCTGCCATGTCAGCTCCTGCCAATTGACCATCTAAACAGAACTCTTGTTATTTTAGTAGCTGGAACACTTCTTTCCTCTCTGCCTTTCAATGTCTTGATTGGTAACAACACTTTAATATTACTAGCTCCAGGTACTGCACTGTATCTTTTTCCACATACCCTACCAAAATTATCATAAATTGGTCTTTTATTAAATTCCCCTAAAATTCCTCCCAGGAACCGAGTATAGAAAACAAACTTAGAATATTTGAAAACACTCAAGGGGATAGAACTGCTGGAGAAATCAAGAAATAAGAAGGGCATAGAATGTAGAGTTATAGGGCTGGTGAGATAGCTCTGCAGTCTAAAGTGCCTGCTTAGGCAATCTTAGGCAACTACAGGGACTGCAGTTAGATCTCCAGCACCATGTGCTGTGCCAGCCCCACTCCCAGGGCAGGCTGAACTGGAAGAAAAATTTCATTTTAGTTCACCATTTCAGAAGTTTCAGTCCCTGGTCAGTAGTCTCCATCAGTTTTAGGCCTGCAGTGAGGCAGAAATGTCATGGTGGAAGGGTGTGGCTATGGAAAACTGCTTACTTCATGGAAGGCAGGAAGGGTAGGAGTAGAGAATATACCCTTACAAGGCATGCCAAACAATCTACTTCCTCCATCTACAGTCAGCTCCTACACTTTCTACCATCTCCCAATAGACCCATCAAGCTTTCAACACTTGAGACTTTAAGGAATATTTAAATTCTAAATGAAATTCTGCTCTCATGTGTACAGAGTCCTACCCATACCATAATGTCTGACACTAATCTCATTCCCAATCACATTCTCTTTGGCCTCAACTTTCAATCAGCTCCCTTTCTGGACAACATACAAGTTTTTTAAAAAAAAAATGTTTCTAATCTCTGTTTTCTCCCAGTTCTCCCTGTAAACTGGCTAAAAGAGCCTGCAGTGCTCAAGCACAATCTGAATACAGTGGTGTACTGATCTTTCCTTTTCCACATTAGTGAATTGGTCCATCACCTTAAGTTCAACCTTCTACAAAGCCTAGGAATGGACAAAATATATCTAAGTCCTTTTTTCAAAATGTATTATAAATGACGGCCAGTCTGAGTCCCAATGGGGTCCTCATTCCTACCTGAAATCTCACCCACATTTTTCACACTCCTATCCACCTTTTGCTTTTCTAAGAACCCACCAGAATCACTAAGTAGTCCCAACTTATAACATTCCTACACCTTCTTTAACTTTGTTCTCCAAACTTTTCCAAATTTCTTCCTCAAACCAGTACCACAGACTACTGAGCCAATGTCATTAAATATAATCACAGTGATGACTCCACTTGTTGGTATCAATCTTCAGAGAGTCATCTTTCCATCACTGGGATTAAATACCTAGGAAAAGCAACTTCTAGGAGAGGAGATCTACTCTGGCTCATATGGCAAGAGGTTTCATCCCATGGCCAGCTGGATTTACTGATTTTAGGCTTTTGGTGAGACAGAAACATAATGAGAAGCATGGGAGACATATGCTTGTCTTATGGCAGCCAGGAAGAATAGAGAGACTGGAGGTGGGGGCATGGAGAGTGAGTGCTTCTGGGAAGTAGGAAAATGAAGCATATTTAGGTCTATATAAGTCAATGCAAAAACATCATGAATGAATGAGACTTAACAGTTGAGGGCAATACTGGTTTGTAGAAAAAGGAACAATTCAGGCAAGAGTTCTAGTCACACCACATAGAGGAAAGGGACAAGTGAGAAGCAAGGCTCCAGTCCTTCTCAGAACCTAACATGATGACTATTAAAACCATGTAGTTTTTACCAATTTGAGGGATTCTATAAAACTCCATAAATACTATATGTTTTGCTGGGTTTAAACTTGAGGAATTTGGTGTCTTAAAAAACAAAAACAGAGTGACAAAATGTGCTACTTAATTCAATTCATTAACCAGTCTACACAAGCAAGAAGTTTAGGTCATTTATTCATTATTTTTTCATTTACTCTAATTTCCCCAGAACATTTTACTTGCTCAGGAGTATATAGCTAGTCATTTTCTAAGTTAAAAACCAAGCAAAACCATGGCATTGTATATGAAATTTTTTTATCAAAATCCATCAATGATCCTGAACCTTTTTTCCATATGTAAAGGACTCCACACTCTCTCAAATAAACGCTGCATTTATTCCAACCTGCAAACATTTCTTTGCAAACACTTCAACAACCTTGTTGTTGTTATTGTTTGTTTCCCAAGAGTTCGTGCTTTCAAGCTTGATCCTTAGTATGGCTATGTTGAGAGGTTGTATGGGACCTGGAGCCTTGTAGGAAGTCTTTAGATCACTGGAAGAGCTGCCCTCTGAAGGGAATAAAGTAACTTCTGTTCAATTGCAAGTTTTTTAAGAGCCAGCTTCCTCTCCAAGTCACACTCTCACTTCCTGTTAGTCTCTCACTTCTGTAGATACTCATATCATACACCCTTACAGTTCATTGGAGGTTGAACCAATATCTAACTGATCTTGGATTTTCAGCATCCACAGCTATGAACTACATAGATACCTTTTTTAAGTAAAGGTAGTCTGCCTTATATATTTTGTTATAATAGCAGGAAACAGACTAGTACACCAATACATACAATGCATAGAGAAAAATTTGGACTAAGACATACTTCAGTTTAAAATTTAGCTCTGCTGTTCACTAGTGAGGGATTTTGAATAAGTTATTAAAATTCTTGGAGCCTGAGTTCCTTTTTTTGTGTCTGTGAAGTAAAATAATACTTGACCTCATTGAACTAGTGAAAAAGTAACTTCAATTTAAGCAAAGAACCTAGTATATCATTAGGCAAATACATGCTACATAAACACAACTGTCTTGCCCTTTTCTTCCCCCATCTCTGTTTGCAATAATGTTGGCAACATGAAATTTACTATTAAATAATATCTCTGGACAGTAGTCACAAGACTTATTATTGCATATGGTTCTGTTATCTGAGGAATACTAAGTGTTTATTAAGAATATAGACTTTATAATAATATATCTCTATATATATTATGAGTATAATTTTAATAATTCATGAATTATTTTCATACTTCTTTATGTTCTTCTCCAAAAATCTAGTGCAATGGACATGTTAAGTGGAATTTTTATTTTATATGAGAAGAAATAAGCTGGATGTAGTCCAAGATCTGCCCATGTCTACCTAATCTGTAGCATTAAAAAAATACACATAATCTAGTCTGCTCAGTTCCTTTATGAGGCTTCCTACCACTCCATTCCTGTAATACCAGAATGTGCACTGAATGGGAAAGGTCATTCCTCCTATTGCCTCAGGGGAAGTATTCTGTATCACATACCCTCCTGGAACCTTCTAACACTTATTTTTTTTTTTCTCTGTCACATTCATAATGAAATACATCAAATTGTTATTCTGCACACAAATTGATGCCTTGGTGTATAATGCCTTTTTCATACATTCCTCAACATTCATCTAACATGATTTCATGAGTCTTTCAAAATTCAACTCAAAGGATATCTGGGAACCTTTCGTGACACTTCATGTTAAATGGTTCTGTTGTGTACAGTTAGACATAATCTTTTATTAAGTGATAATGTCTTACAGTTGATACAACTATATTTATCTCTGAGTCACTTATGTTTCAGGTAGTCAAGTCTATCTTTGCCAATGAACTATAAGATCCAAGAGGGCAGGGCATGTGTTAAAAGTTTCACACTCCTAGTGCCTAGACAGGGCCTGGCTTAGAGCAGGCACTCAGGGAATATTTGATAATACGTTGAATGAATTAAGCTTCCCAGAATGTCTTTGGGTTGAAATTGGAAGCTTTACACATAAAAAGGTAAAGTAACTCACAGCTTTCCTCAGGAAGTTGTCAGTCCAAACCATCTACATACATAAAGCATAAGGAATAAAGAAAAAACAAAAGAAAACAAAGAGGTAGAAGCCTGCAATTACTAGAATTACTTCTGTTGGGAAGTAACTCCAAGATATCATTTTCCCAGCAGCAATTCTCTCACCATTTTATCTCCATATGCCATTTGCCAACTCGGAGTGAGCTGGTTCTCAAATATAAAATACTCTTTTTTTTTTTTTTTTTTTGGTGGGACTGGGGTTCAAACTCATGACCTTGCACTTGCCAGGCAGGCACTTGTGCCACAGAGCTATCTCCCCAGCCCCTAAAATACTCTTAATACCACAAGAAATGGTTCTAGTGAAAAAGGGAATCCATTCATGTGGAAATGCATTTTCCCAGGCTCATCCACATATTTGGCAATGGTTAGCTACCGTCACATGTTTCTGTGTGCCTTGGTTTTTAAATTTACAAGATGTAGTTTATACTCCATCTTATCCTGAGAACCAGCAAAACTAATTATGATATAAAAAAGAATTTTCTCTGAACACTGCCAACCTGCACTATGCTAGAACCCATGGAAATAATAGTCATAAAAAGATATGAGCCTAATAGTGGCTCATAATGACTATCCATAAGCACCAGGAGCTGTGCTAGAACAATGAAATACACAAAGAGATGATATGAACACCTATTTTATTTTATTTTTTACTTTTTCCAATTCTTTTATTGTTTAAATTTAACAATGGTTATATTACATATTTTCATCAT
>PVJA010024650.1:0-31702 GCA_004027025.1 Myocastor coypus | reverse complement strand
TGTGGATTATAAGCTTTTGGAAATGGCTTATGGGAAGAGATAGGAAAGGTTCAGAGATGTTGGCTAAAAACAAAGCACTAGAATGGCTTAGGCTGTTCAGGTTGGGCGATTCTGGTCAGAGCTTAGACCAGAAGACTGGCAGAGGCCTGCCTGTAAAGACCAGGCTGAGGAGGTTTCTGCTAGAAAAAAGGCCAGCATTGGTCAATGGACTCCAGATGATTTGTGCTATGGATTGGCTGAAAGTCTGTCGGAATTTTGCTCGTGCCCAGAGACTTTGCCTAAGACTGAGATTAAGCATGGTGGACTGATTAATCTTTCAAGAGATATTTCAAAGCAGCAAACCATTGGGGCAGTGGCACGGTTGTTATTGGTGGCTTTTAGCCAGATTTATGTTGAAAATCAAGAGCAGAAAGCCAAGAAGGATGATTTAAAATTTGAGTTTGGACAGAAAGGAAGCACCAGGAAAGCTGTGAACTATAAAGATGGAGCTGAGAGGCTCTCCATTGCTGGGAAGGAATCAAAGAATCAAAAGGATGGCCTGAGGGCATCACAAGAGGCGGCAGCTCTCTGGCCTTTACTGCCCCAGAATTGCAAAGGAGAGAGGCTTTGCTTTGAGAAGAAAGCTGCAGAGACCAAAGCACCAGAATGGCGGGAGTGGCTAAACCAGGTTCCAAAATGGCGCCTGCATGGAGAATGTTTTTCAGAATCAGGGTCATAGTGCTCAGCGATCTAGGCCCTTGGCCCCTTCAGCCAAGAGAGAAGGAAGCCCAGCTACTGCTCCAGCTGGCAGCAACTCTTGGCATTATCCACATGGGTGTATGCAGAATGTGGGAATTCTGAGGTTAAGAAGGCTTTCACCTCGATTTCAGAAGGTCTGGGAGACTAGGCAGTGTGCCCCTGAGGGGGAAGTGTGTAAAGCTGGGTGTGAGAAGCCTGTTCAGTGGAAACCCCAGAAGTTTGGAAAAATCAGGAACGTGGATCATACTAAGAGGGAGCAAAGCCAGCCTAAGAGAGAAGCCATGGGAATTACCATCAAGAGTACCATAGGAGCAGAGTTGCATGATGCTCACAACTCAGTGCAGACTGCTTTGGATTCTCCAATTAAAACTATGAGATTTAATGCTTACCCTGCTGGATTTCAGACATGTGTTGGTCCCAATGTTTTGTATTACCCTGTTGTTTGCAACTTTTGGAATTGCAATGTTTATCTTATACCTTTGAATGTTGGATATGTTTAACTCTTCTATTGTACAGGGGCTCACAGTTGAGAGTTGGCCGTGGATCTTGGAGGAGATGGGATTTGGACTCTACAGCAATGTTGAAACTATTGGGACTTTCGCAACTCTTCCAGATGGACTAAAATGTCTTTTGTAAAAAGGGATATGTATGAGACATTACAGAATGTTATGGTTTATGTCTAGTTGTGCCCCCCAAAGCCTCATGCAATCATGGGGCATGGCTTCTATAGATCGAGACTTGATTCATGATCGCTGGGATTGTGTTTTAGTACTGATGGTATTATCGGTCTGAGTAAGGTTGAGACTATGTGTGTGGTCTAGGGTGGATATCCTAAAGCAGAGAACCTGAATGTAATATAAAGAGTGACAGAGAGACAGACTCGAGCTGGAGCTGTTGCTCTGCTGCCCTGTTTGGTTGGCTACCTCTGCTACCATTTTGCTACTATTCCGCCGCCATGAACTGGATGCTGTCCTCCCTGCTGCACTCAGCCTTGGGCCAGCCGAATATGGACTGAAACTTCCATGAACTGTGAGCTAAATAACCCTTTCCTTCCTTCATTTTGAGTGGAAGGTATTTCTCCCAGCAATGAGTACAAAGTAACTAAGACAACCACTCATGAAAGAGGCTACCTTTCTTCCACTGAGCACGTTTGGCCGCTTTATCAAAGATAAGGTACCTGAATGCATTTGCAGTTGTATCTGCATTTGTATCTGAATCTTCAAATCTGTTCCACTGATCCTTAGGTCAGTCTCTATGCCAGCACCATGCTGATTTTATCACAGTAGCTTTATAGTATAATTTTAGGTCAGGGATTGTTATACCTCCTGCCATTCCTTTGTTTCCCATGACTCTTTTTATATTCTGAGTCTCTTCTTGTTCCAAATGACTATGAGGAAAGTTTTCTCTAGCTCTGTGAGGTACACTGATGATATTTTAATTGGGCTTGCCTTGAATCTGTATAGCAAATTTGGGAGTATGGCCATTTTCACAAC
This sequence comes from Myocastor coypus, assembly GCA_004027025.1. NCBI lineage: Eukaryota > Metazoa > Chordata > Mammalia > Rodentia > Myocastoridae > Myocastor > Myocastor coypus. The sequence continues at coordinate 29,471 of PVJA010024650.1, read as the reverse complement.
GTTGGTTTTCATTCAGAAGCATCAAGGATTGTTTTCCATCCTTTGACTTTTATTCTGTGAATTTCCTTTTGAGTTCAATATACTTTGCGTATACTATATGTCGTTGGATTTTGTTTCTTGATCCACTCTGCTGGTCTGTTTCTTTTGATTGGTGAATTGAGGCTGTTTGCATTGATGATTTTAACTGATATGCACTTGCTTATCTTTGTCATGTTATTTCCTGTTACAGATTCTGTACATTTTCCCTCTTTTTAATTATTTGGTCTGTTTGGTGGTTCCTTTCTGTTGTTCTTGAAGTGATGATCACTTCTGTCTCTTTCTAGAGTCTCTGTCAGTATTCTTTGTGGGGTTGGATTAGTGGTCATGAATTTCTTCAATTGTTCTTTGTCATGGAAGTATCTTATCTCATCACTGAATTTGATCAACAGTTTTTCAGGGTACACCAATCTAGATTGGAAGTTATTTTCTTTCAAGACCTAAAAAACTTCAGTCCAAGCTCTTCTTTATTTGATAGCTTGTGTTGAGAAATACGCTATGATTCTGATGGGCTTTCCATCATAGACAATCTGTTTCTTCTCTCTAGCAGCTTTTAATAGTCTATTCTTTTGCTAAATCTCTGAGATCTTGATTATTATGTGTCTAGCTGTAGATTTGTTATGATTATGGCTGTATGGAGTTCCTTATGACTCACTTATGGGTATGTCTGGTTCATTTCTCAAGTTTGGAAAATTTTCTGCTACTTCTGCGAATCGTCTTTTTATGTCATTTGTCTATCTCCTGGTGCTTCGTTGACATCTGTTATTCTTATATTATTTTTTGCTTTGTCTTTGTAACTGCTAAATTGTTATTTCCTGATTGCTTGTTAGTTTTAAGAGATCTTTTATTTCATGTTCATTAGACGCACCACTGTCTTCAAAGTCTGAAAGTCTATCCTTAGTTTCATTCAAGTGGTTTTGCCAGCTTTCAATGGACTTCTTAATGTCTTGGGAAACTTTCACACATTCTAGTCCTTTCCTATATTGTTCATTCAGTGCTTCTGACATATTTCTATTCTCCTTTAGTTTTCTATCCATGTCTTCTATAGTTGTGCTGAGTAATTCTTTCCTGACTGTTTTCCTTTCTTTTTGGACCTCAGAGATTATTGTTGACTTTATTTCTTCTGCAGCCTGATGGACTTGTGTCTTTACTTCAGTTGCTATCATTTCAGAGATTTCATGGGTGTGATTTCCAAGTTCTTCTATGATATGTCTTTGAATTTGTTCTGGGTGGGCTAGAGGATTAAGATTGCCTTTTGCTCTTGTATTTTGGCACCTTTAACGCTCTCAGTAATCAACAGAGTCCCACAGGCGTCCTAGAGTCTACCAAAGTTCTTAAATGGCTCCAGGAAAGCTCTGCACCTGTGCACACTGGGCCCACAGATCACAGCTCTCCTGTGTCTCAAGGGCCACTCAGAGTCCACCTCTTCTCTAATGTTAGGTCTTTGATATCATTTCTAAGTGAGTTCTCATATATAAGAAAAATTAAATATCTATTGTTTCAATCTATTTTCAAGCAGAACATGAAGGCTGGGCATGGTGATGCATGCCTGTAATCCTGGAAATGGGGAGGCTGAAGCAGAAAAATCACCAAAAATTCTACACCAGCCTGAGCTATGTAGCGAGTTCAAATCCATCCTATGCTGGATAGCAAGAGCCTGTCTCAAGGAAGAAAAAAGAGAGTAAAATAGAACATAAGGAGAAGGGCAAAGAATTTCTTTCTCTCCCAAGTATGGCTTTTATGTGATAAAAGGGTGTCATAACAATTTATATGGAAAATAGAATTTTTCTATGAGACAATGAAAAATGAGTATAAGGCAGGGATCAGAAAACCCCTTGCCAAGTCCAGCCATACACATTGATTTTGATATTCACAGCACACACCCATCACCTGCCCCATTTCATTGTTTGCCCAAACAGGATGCCTTCCTTTAACTCAGAGCAAGCTACATAAGGCCGAAAGTTTATGCTCACCAGTACAGCATCAGCACCACAAGCAGGCTGGTAAGGACCAATCCTAAACCTTTATAAATGCTGTTGTATTTACAGTGATGAGAGTTACAGTTATCCTTCTTCTGCTGAAATCCTTCCAAGGCTGCTTCTGCCATTAGAAAAAAAAAAAAATATCTAAACCCTCGCAGCCTGCTTTTCTTCAAGCCCATGCTCCTCTCTTTAACCTCGTCTCTTGCTGCAGTGCCTCCTCTCTCCACCTAGCCAAACAGCACATTTCATATGCTTCCCACATGAGCAGTTGCTGCCCCCTCAAGACTACTGCCTGCTTCCATCTTCCCCTGAAAGTTCATGCCCTCAGAGCTGCTCAGCCCTCTGCAGTCCCGCAGTGACATCATAGCCTGCCTCTATTTCAAAATAAACACTTGATATTCTTCCCTTTCCCTTTCCTTAAAGATTTCTTTCTGTTCTATTTAAATTTTCTGGTTTCTAAGTTATTGGTGTATTCACTTTCTACGCTGCCAGAAAACAACTGAATGCTTCTCCATGGTGGCACAGACTCGGTCGCTATGTCTCTGCTACCTGAAGCAGCTCTTGCTGGTGATATAATGAGTAGTCAATACTTGTTTAGCAAATGCATAAATACAGTATTTAATTAAGTACTCAGTGAAGTATCTAACTCAAAGTAGAAATGACATTAAACTGAAGTTCTTTTCTTATAAAGTTATGACTGGTATTTTTATAGTACTGTAAGCTCTGCAGAAAAGTGTATCTTCTTCTTTGAGGAACTGCATTCAACTTTGGAAAGGAAGACTTCAAAGAAAATTGGAAAGATAGGTTTCAATATTTTTCTCAACTATGAAGAAACTCAGCTGGGTAGATCACCTTGCCTAGGCTAGCTCAGTGGTCACAAGTCACTTAGACAGATGGAAAGCCTTTCCATCACTGTACAAACTTGTCTTGGACAGCTCTGAATTTGAGTTTAGCAAATACAGTAGTATTGGAATACTGGGTCTGATGAAATTTCCTTTAGGAACCACAGAACCCAGGTTAACTATGACAATGGTTGTCCTAAATACTATCATCATCCACTATATTAGGAGGGGCAACTCTTAGAAAAGAAAAATATGGATATTAATTTAAAAATAATTTAGGAAAGTGGACTTGGAAGGTTGGGGCCTGGACTCTAAGGAGTCGTGCAAACTCCAGGACACTACTAGGATGAAAGACAGTTGAGCTCAGCTAAGCAAAGTGACCTGAGACCTGGATAGAGGAGCATTCCACTAGTGTTTTCTTAGAGATCGGCCTCAAACTCTAGGTTCTGAGACCAGCCAGATCAGAAACCAGCAGTGAGGCCATCCTGGTAGATAATCCTCTTCAGTGATGCCAACTTCAGTATCTACAAATAGACTAGGAATAGGTGATCCAGACCAGGAGACGACACAGTCTAGTAAGGAGGAGCATGTGATATACATCTCCAAAAAATTGTCTGGGTAAAAGAAATCACGACAGTAAAAAGGGTACTGAGGTCTTGCTACTACATAGCCAGAGGTCTTTCTCTTCAACATCTGTGTACAAGATGGCAAAGTCTTTGGTGAGGAGAGTATGGACATATCACACATTCAAGTAATATGTGCATATCATCACACCACACCTGGTCATCTCCCCATTGCTCTTCCTTATGCCATCCCCTGTGTCTTAATTACTTTTCACTCGTTGCTGGGACAAATACCCAACACTCAAAATGAAGGAAGAAAAGGTTTATTTGCTCACAGTTGTTGGAGGTTTCAGTCCATATTTGGCTGGCCCAAGGCTGAGTGGAACAGAGCAGAAAGCAGCCAGTTCATGGTGGCGGAACAGCAACAAAATGGTGGCAGAGATAGCCAACCAAACAGGGCAGCAGAGCAACAGCGACAGCTCTGGTCTGTCTCTCTTGCTCTTTATATTACATTCAGGCTCTCTGCCTTAGGATATCCGCCCTAGACTACACCCATAGTCTCCGCCTCACTCAGACCGATAATCCTATCAGTACTGTAACACAATCCCAGGGATCAAGTCTCAATCTACAGAAGCCACGCCCCATGATTGCATGAGGCTTTGAGGGGACAAGTAGACATAAGCCATAACACCCGGTAAGCTCTTTTAACCCTGTGATGGTCATTGTGTCAACTTGACATGTGGGAAGCTTGGCTGGATCCCTCCATTCCATATCCTTCGGTATGGGGGCCCTCCTTAGGGTGGGGAGGACTCGCCCCAGCATGAATTAGCACAAAAAAGGTATATGAAGGAATTGAGGAAGGCTTCTGTGCCCCATTTCCTTAAAGAGATGCCTGCCTTTGTTGCACCACTTTGCAGCCCTCGTTTCAGAGGGTCTTGTTCTTCACAGCTGTGCTACTTTGGAGAAGCTCTGATCCTCGTGGTAGAGCTCCAGTCTTCACAGTCAGCATGGAAGGAAGGGAGAGCGGCTTGACAGATACCCCAACCACTGCTTCTTCCTCTGCTTTCTGCCTTCTGCTCTGGAACTAGCCAAGTATGGACTGAAACCTCCACTAACTGTGAGCTAAATAAACCTTCTTTTCCTTCATTTTGAGGGTTGGGTATTTGTCCCAGCAACAAGTAAAATGTAGCTGAGACAAACACAGATGGAAAATACTGCTTCCAAGAGATCAAGAATACCTGGAATCAACTCTTATCAGGGTTTGTTTGAAAAATCAATGGAATATGCCAACTAGTAGCCTATTGACAGGGGAGTGCTGAAGAATACTGTTAAGAAAAAGAAGTCTGGATGGGATGTGGGATAGGTCTACCAGGCCTCCAGAAACAGACAGGCTTCTCAGCCTTCATAGAAATGAAAGAAAAGGGGCCCGGCAGGATGGCTCAGTGGTCTAAAGCACCTGCTTAGGAAAGCTTGGGCAGCTGCAGGGACTGCAGTTCGATCCCTGGCACCACATGCTATGCCAGCCCTGCCCTCAGGGCAGGCTGAACCGGTCATAAAAATAAATAAATAAATAAACAAACAAAAAAAGTTCTGAAACAAGAAAAAAATCTAGAAAGAAAGAAAGAAATGAAATGAAAGAAAAAACTGGACCCAAAGTCTAATAAGGAAGCTTAATCTATAGGACATAAAGGGCCTTTCTGAGTCTAAGTGAGCTCAGAGGCATAATGAGGATCCCTCTGAAAAGACAGCACAAAACCCAAGAGAAGGCCAAGGCATTCTGCTCTCCTTATCATTGCTGCATGTCAAGCGAGCCCAAACTGAGCCGTAAACAGCAATTGCTTTGTTCTTGTTCATGACCCTGAAGGTCGGGAGTTCACATTGGGCAGTGGGGGGAAGGTTGATTTCTGCTCTACTCTGTCTGAGACCTTGACTAGAAACAGCAAGGACCCTGGGCATACTGCAAACGCTGGACATTAGGATTAACCAGAGGCTTCTGCCCCACATGCCTGGCTAGGATGACTCATAGGGTGAAGTCAGCTGGAACTTGTGACAGAGCACTAACATGTGGCCTCTCCATGTCTTCTCTGGTCTTCTCATGCCATGACAACTGAGTCCAGAAAAAGAGAGAACACCAGGGGAGCATTCAGAGAGGGATGTACCCAGAGAGCCAGATGGCCCAGGATATCTTTTAAGATCTCCCCCATCAGTCATGTAGCAGCACCTGTGTTCATAGCATACCTCATGAGTCCAAGCAATCTCAAACCTACCCAGACTCCAGCAGGGAGGGACCCAACTTGTTGATTGAAGTGACAGTAAATAAACTGAAGCCATGTTTTATGACAATCACAATTCTTACCAACTTGGGCTTTGCCATCTCCAGAGCTGCTAAGCCTCACCTGTAGCGGGTTCCTCACTCCTGGCACGTTGGTGCCCAGCATGAGCCTCGCCAGTTGGTAAGCATCTATAGCACACCCACCAGGACTCCTAGAAATTCAGGGCCTCCCAGTAACCTAAGGTCCCACATTGCAAGAATTGCAAAAGCCAGAGAGGCTATCTTAATCTTGGTAATTTAGCTCCATTTGTAAGCACAGGCTGCTAAAACAGGGCAAAGGGTAAGGAAAACATGGTTTGCACGTAAGAATGGTCAGGACGAGAGAGAGAGAGAGAGAGAGAGAGAGAGAGAGGCCCACAGGAGCTATAAAAGGCCAAAACAAAAGTACCACTTTGTGCAGTGCTGAGCAATTCTGGATGACTGCAGATTGCAAACTAGATGAGCTATTTTGTTCTGTTGAAATAAGGAAACAAGCTGTGGTTTTAGAGCCAAAACTTTAAGCCAACCTTGAGTCTTCTAAAAAGAATTGCAAGCATGGTGTCTTTGAAATGCCAGCCACAGACACTCATGGAAATGCACACTTCACGTGCAGAAGCAAGAAAAGGCCTTGACGTTAGGAAACGACGTTTAGGCCACCCTCCCCTCACACCTTCAAAAATAAAACAAACCACACAGACTTTATTTGAAACACTTGATCATGTGGACAGCTGAGCCAAAAGGGAGGGTGAAGAGCCCTCCTCAACAAAAGATAAATATCTGCTCCATAATTTATGGAGAATGCAAATCCTCCAAGCCTCAGTCTACTGGCACTGGCTACCACTTCATCTAATTAAATGATTATATGAGCCACCAAATGCCATGTCTCCTGCCAACTGACCCTAGTCCCACAACCTTCCCTACACAGACTTCAGGAGAACAGGATAGTTGAGAAAGGCATTGCATTTTTTTACCTAAACAAAACTATGATTCTTTATATGAAAGAGGGTTAGGTGGTAAAGGCTTTTCCCTTGATCACTTTGCACCATGAGAACTGTGTACTTTGAGAACTATGTGTGAAAGATTTAAGTTCCCCTGTTAAAAAATAAATACAAGCAGCCAGCCTCATCCCATTTGTCATGTTTGCTGCAGCTAAATTTTTCATGGATTACATGTCCTTGTTTATTGCATTTTTTTAAAAATCTCTAGGGCTGACCAGGTAGTTTAGCAGATCAAAGCACCTGCTTATGTAGACACAGGAGCTAGGAGTTTGATCCCGGCCTGCTGTGCCGGCCCCACCCCCAGGATGCGTTGAGACCAGGTGTGGTGGTGCATGCCTGTAATCCCGGCGCTTGGGAGGCTGAAAATCAGGAAGGATCATTAAGGAGTCCGGTCTGTGTAGTGAGACCCTGTAGACCCTACACTAAATATGTTTTTTAAAAATCTAGAGCTAAGCCTTTCCTAAGTTTGTTTTTTCTTACTAAATTGTTGGCTTTCAAGCAACACTGAGCCTCTCAAGTTTTCTTTGGGGACTAGTATAGTCTCCCAATATGGGGCTGATTCGATTTTGGTGGATGTGTGGGCGATGGCTTAGTGGAAGACTTGATGCCCCTTGTCTTACCTATCCATGACACTCAAGGATGAGGGGTCCATGCCAAGATGACTTAAATAACCCCCCACAGGCCAGTCGCCCTCTCACTTCTTTCACCCTCATGGTCCTTTTCATTCGTCTTTATTTGATGACTTCACCCATCTTTCTTCCCGTGGTCTCTTTACTCTGTTTTTTTTTTTTTTTTTTTTTTTTTCGGATTTTGCCCCTTGCAAAATATTTCACTGGGTTGTATTAATGTAAAAGGGGAAACATTTGTGCATGACCCATGAGACGGCCTGTCCAATCCAAATGGAGAATATTGTCCACATTCCACGAGGCTCCCACATGCCCCCCTCCCCAGTAAGCAGCCTCCCCTCAAAGACAATCACTTCTCTGACTTTAAGCTACATAGATTAGTTTTGTCTGCCGACAAACTTACACACAGACTCACACACTATCCAGTTTTCTCTTGCTTCTATCACTCATCAGTATGACTAAGGTTCATTCCTGTTGCTGCATGTAATAGCAGTTCTCGCTTTCTTATATTTTACCGTACGAATAGGAAACTGTTTATGCAAAGGCAGTTTAATACTGCAATTCCGACTCTGTAGCAGTGTAATGTCAAAGGCACCCTCAATGTTCCTTTCTCTTTTTATTTCTTCTCAGATCTCAGTTCTATCGTCAAGTTCTAGCTAGATCCTTTTAGACGTAATGAATCATACTCGGCTACGTGAGATGGGAAAATGAGGATGTACTCAGGCCTTTGATGATCTATCCTGAGGGAGGGCTTAGGGCTTTTAAAGGCTTCTCCATGCAACAGAAGAAGAAAAATAAGGAGCAGGAAGTGGAGGAATCTGGAGAGACGGGAGGAAAAGGGCAGAGGGAACAAGGAGAAGAAAATGTATGTCCTTCCTGATGTTAGTTCCTTTCAAAGCTTAACTTTATGTATTCAACTAATGGATGTTTTTTAAGCACCTATTATACACCAGGAACTTTTTTAAGACCTGGAAGTAAAACATCAAATAAGACAGAAAGAGATCCACTGTTGTAAAGCTAACCTTCAAAGAAAATATCAGATGGTGATAAAAGCTATGAAGAAAATTAAAATAGGACAAGGGGAAAAAAAAAAAAAAACATTCTGAGGAGAACAGAGGATGACAAGAGGAAGCCAGCTGCAAGAAAGAGAGGCGGAAGCCATCAGGAGGAATCAGATTCCAAGCGAGCAGGACAACTAGGTCAGTGCCTCAAGTCAAGGGTGAACATCAGGAGGTTTGTGAGGCTGCCACCCACCGGGCGACACAAAAGCAACAGCAAACAGGAAGCAGGGATTGTGGTGAGGAGTTTAGATTTTATGCTAAATGTGAGGGGAAACCCTCAGAAAAGGAAAGCAACACTAGACGTTGGATGGAAAAAGCTTTGACCTGGGTAAGGAGCAGAAGCAGGATGCTGAGGCGACTTCCTCAGGGATAGAGGATGGGGTCTGGGATCAAGATGGTAGCAAGGAAGCAAACTTAGTGAACACAGCCCAGTAAGCTTCAAAGGGAGCACTGACAGAACATGTAGGCCCAGGAGAATATGGTTAGAATATACAAGAAATGTTTACATTTTTTTAAGAATTTTTTATTTTATTTATTTTTTTTTTTTCTTGTTTCAGAACCTTTATTTGTTTATTCACTCATTTTTATGGCCAGCTCAGCCCGCCCTGAGGGCAGGGCTGGCGCAGCATGTGGTGCCGGTGATCCAACAGCGGTCCCTGAAGCCACCCAAGCTTTCCCAAGGAGGTGCTTTAGACCACTGAGCCATCGCCCCGGGCCCCAAGAAGTGTTTACATTTTTAAAAATGTAGTACAGCTGGGTGTCATGGTGCACGCCTGTAATCCCAGCACTTGCGAGGCTGAGGCAGGAGGATCGCTATGAGTTCGAGACCATCCTGGGCTACAAAAGTGAGCTCAAGGCCAGCCTGAACTGCATAGCGAGACCCTGTCTCAAAAAGACAAAAAAAAAAAAAAAGTAGTACAGTGAAGAACACATTATCATGAGTCCCCCTTAAAATACTTCCCCACTTCAAACAAGTGTATCAATCATTCTGTTTTCTGCTGGAGGTCTGGAAGTCCTCTTTTGTGTCTTTATAAGGTACAGTGAAAAACAAAATTACAGTGCATGCTGTGGCCACGTGCCGTCCAATAGAGAAGGCAGGCTTGGAAAAACAGGACAGTGAGTCCCCGTCCGTCTTATTCGCTGGATCTGGCACTGTGCAATGTCTGCTCCTCCCTAAAGTTGGAGTGCAAGATAAATGTTTTAAATTGATTCAAGACGCCAACGCAGCTGGGACAGTGCAATAAAAGCTATGCAAGAAAGGATATTCAGAGCCACTTCAAGAGTGGGGAGGAGTGTGGGGTACGTGTGTGGGATACAGATTAGAATAGTTTGAGGAGGGATTAATAACAATGAGTCTTTTCCTATGGTAATGGTTTTATTTAATTTAAAGATCTACTGTGTTTTTCGATCATACCTCATACCAACATTGCTCTACAAGTTTCCAACTTCTCCCTATGCCTTAGTTAAGATGCTTTATGTCTGACAGGATGGTGGAGGAAACAGCATAAGGTTTAGCAAATCCTGCCTCGTACTGAACTTCTATTGGTCCACAGCATACGTGCACACGCTCACTTCCGTTTTACAACAGTTTTACAGTAGAAGGGAGAAGATACAACGAGCTTCATTTCACAAATCAGAAAACCCAGAATTTAATGGGCATAAGGGACAAAGCCAAAGATTCACATTTAGAAAGCTGTGCATTCAAGATTTGTACACATTCCTTGGCCAGCCTTCCCTCCAGATTGTTTTCCAGAGATATTTGCTCTAGTAATTACCATAAATTTTAGCTTTTACTAAGTGGCCTTTCTTCCAGACACCATGGCAATTCGTGACACATGCCACCTCTTTTAATCATACATTGTAAGTACTATTATTGCTAGCCATATTTTGCCGACCTATAAATTACGTAAACTTTCAAAGCTTTCAAAAACGTTCAGTGCTGGAGCTAGAATTTCAGCTAACACAAATTCCCTCCGAAGCCTGTTTACTCAGTCATAACATTTACCTATCGTAAATAAAATAATCACAATATTTTGAAAAGCTCATGTATGGCATCCAGTGTAATGACATAAAATAATTTCATGTATAATATTATTATAGAGATTTTAGTTATCCTGGACTAGTAAATAAATTAAAAATGTCTTACATTTAGCTCCTGACCCATGACATTAATTGAGGAACCTGTTTGTCAGCCTCTCTTCCTTACCTCTGAAAAATGTGAAACATAGGATCTCATGATCTCATTTACTATTTGATCCTTAGCAACATTCATCTGTAGCCACAAGAGTAATTAGAGATGTGTCCAAATATTGGTGCTGTTGGCAGAGAAGGCGTTATCACTTGCTGAAGAAACACAAAGCATCCATTGCAGAGCCAATAGCACAGGCTTCTACACATTGCTTGAGGATAAAAGTTAACAGTGACTGTATCAACTCTCTTAGATGAAAACACGTATTTGTGAGATCTCCTTTAAGGTATGGCTGAGTTACTTTCCTTGACACTGGGACAAAATGCCAGACGCTGTCACCCAAAGGAGATGTTTATTTTGGCTTACATTGCAGCAGGTCAGTCCTTGCATGCTTGGCCTGCCCTGGGGTAGAATCAGCATGGTGAAGGGACTTGTAGAGAAAAGGGAGCAAGGCCCTTGCAGGCTATGCCCCAGTAACCTACCTCATCACACCAGCCCAACCTCCTAACAGCACATCTGGCTATAATCTACTGATGTATATAGTTGCCCTAGGTTTCCATCACCTCCCAAAAACTCACCTATGACATGTGGATCTTGAGGGGAGGGGGCCATTTAAGGATATGCCATAACAAGATGCCTTCTGTCATTTATCAAACATTGCCCTACATTCTTTAGAAAGATGAATTCAGAATACTCTCTAATTAAAATATTTCTTCTCATAAATCCTGCACCTGCTATTCAAATGTGTAGAATTAAATGACATAGAATTTACAATTATGGGAAACCTCAGGAATTGTGTAATAACCTCGAGTTATAGACAAAGATGCTTAGCTCCACAAACTCTGCATCCAGGATCTTCATGGAGCGCTGATGACATTGTTGTTAAGGGAATAGTAACACTATCCTCTTGTTTTATTTATTTTTGTTGTCTTCTGCCCTGGGGTGAAGAGATCCTTCACCACGAGTTCCTTGCATCAAACCAAAACTAAGGCCCTGGCTTCTGCCTCCTTGAATAATCATGATGTTTTTCCACCTATCCTTGTGTTTACCCTTAGTATCACATTAGCAACCTCCCTCTCTAAAAGAAGAAAGCTATCTAAAAACTTAACCTATAGCTCTCTATATAACCATGTATGTAGTCACACAGTTATCTGTGTGGCAGATTTTTTTTATATTTTATAGTTGAGTAAATCCTCCAGATCAAGTTTAAATGAAGCTTCAGCTCTCACAGAGTTATTCTGTCATTATATTCCACAGAGAGATTGGCTTATTTCCTCCTAGTAGTTATCATATTGTGTTCTATTTTTTTTATTTAAACATCTACCTCCTTGAAAGGTCTTAGATTATCAAGGCAAAGATCACCTTAATCCATCTTGTGTACTATAATGTCTTACATGAAATGCTGTTAGCTTTCTGTCACTATGACAAAATACCTGACCTATAGAACTCACAAGGAGGAAAGATTTCTTTTGAACCATGCTTCCAGAGGCTTTAGTTCATGGCTACTTAACCACATTGCTTTTGGGTCTGTGGAAAGGCAGAATATCATGGCAAGGAACTTGAGGTAAAAGATCTCTTTTTACCCTGGAGCAGAAGAAAGTAAAAAGAAATAAAGTAAGAGCCTGGGTGTTATTATCACCTTAAAAAGAATATCACCACTCACCTTATTTCTTTCTACTAGGTCCCACCTCCTAAAAATTATGCTGCTTCCCAGTAAGACCACGAGGTATAATTAAGTCCTTAACACTTGAACTTTTGGAGAACACTTCAATTCAATCCATAACAAAAATATTCAGTAAAATATTTTATGAAGGGATGTGTTGGTGAACTGATTATTAGAAACCACCTTGTCCATGCTCTGAGTTCAATAAGATGGACACATTGTTGTATCATAATCACACAAAATAATATACTTACATAGATCTCATAAATAAAGAAAAGTATGCAAGTAAAGAGATTGCTGTGGGGGAACAGGAATTGTACTAGTCTGATTAAAATTGGAAAATTGGGAGACAAACCACACAGTGAGTTTAATATATTAATTTCCCATAGGAGAATAACTAAAAGAATATTTTAAAACCTCTGAAGAGTACCTTGGCTTGACAGAGAGCAGCTAAGGAAGGAGAAACTTGAAAGAGGTCCCCCTTCCCCAAGTCTGTGCTTCAGACATCCTGAGAAGTATGGTTGTACCTACTGGAAGATAAAGTAGTCTGCTGGGTTGCCTGAACCCAGGCTAGCCCAGAGCTGTTTAGGCAGGCAGGAACCCTTCAGAGCACACAAGGAGAGTCAGGATACCAATGCAGCAGCATGAACTAGAGCTCATGATGACCACCTCGGGAGAGCCATGAGACATAACCCTCTGAGGCAAAAGCTAGCCAAGGTTCATAGGAGGACATGCAAAAGGAGGCGCAATGACAGTGCAAAATGTAAGGCCAGGAGCAAGTGATGTCCTTTTCAGGAAGACCTAACCAAGACAGTCCTCAGATCCAGCTAGAGTTGGAAAATTTCCAAGGGATTCCCCACACTGGTGCACAGCTGGGGAAGAGCACTGCCCAGTGTCTCCAAATACACATACTCCACACACACAACTAAGTCCTTAACACTTGAACTTTTGGAGAAGGAAAAAATACAACTAAAACGAAGAAGTCTCCTTCCTCCTATACTGTCCCTCGCAATAGCTTTGTCACCACATTCACTGAGAAGTGCTAAAAGCGCCCAAGTTCCATATTCTCATCTGCACAATGAGGGTGTGCATGTGATATACAGATGAGGTAAGATAATGCGAATACTAACAGTGACCACATCTATGGGGACCACGGAATAGTGCCGAGCATATCATAAGAATTCTATAAAAGTTTGACGTGATCAATTTCACTGCTTGAAAAATGCAGAACAGAAACCAAAAGGCCCAAGTTCCTTTCCCAGCCTAATAGCAACTATCTCTGACACAGGCAGCAGGCACTCAGCCCCGACTATAACTCCTGCTGTTGTAAAATGGACCTTTGCTGCCTATTAACCCCTCCTGCTCCCATCTTTTCAAGCTTGACATCCATACCCCTGGCTCTACACCAGGAAAACTAACTCAGGGCATAGAGTGAAACTAGCCCTCAAAACTATTAAAAGACAAGAGAGTCAGGTGAGTGGCTCCACAGAGAGATGTTGCAGGCATTCATAGGACAAAAATAATCATTCAGTATTACAATATTTCAAAGTCCACATGATTACAAAACTACAGTGAGATTCTCTCTTTCAGGATAGACCTTGGTCAGAAACAACAGAAAATATAGGTTTAAAAAAAAAGAAAAAAACACCATATATGTGTTGTTTCATTAGGTAGTCTCTTGTGAAAGATGCTGAGAGAGTAATAAAGAAAGTTTGATTTCTTTAACTTATGTCTCCTTACTATCCACACACATCTGTAGCTACATTACTTTTCTGTTCTTTTTTTTTTTTTTTTTTTTTTTTGGTTGTGAGCGTTTTTAATCCAATCACTTGCATATTAATACACCAACATGGTATTTTGCTGTACAAGATGATAATCTTAGAAAAGTTTGTATCTGTATCACGGAACATTTTTATTCCTAACTTATACTTTGCAAGATATTTGACAACATACAAGAAATACCCAGCTCTAGGTGGTAACTGTTTTGTATTATGATTTATTTACAAAATTTCACCACATGATAAGAACTACCTTAAAAAATTAGCATTGGTCTTATAAAGGCCATTAGGGTACCTTCAGCAGCATATAAAACAATGTTCCCAGGATTGTTACTGCAAATTAAAATCTGACTGCAAAGCCCATACATAGTTCCTAGGTCTAATGAGATACAGTCATTCTGAAGGACCACAACCTGATTGGCAGGCAGCAGTGCAGGACCTGTTCTTTTATTCCAAGCACAAATAGGAAAAATACTGTGTTGTTAGAACTCGTCACATACGTCTTAGTATAAACTTTCTCATTAAATACCATCCAGTGATCTAATCCAAGTATATATTTAGACACAGGAGGCTGAGAATAACCTTGGGCCACCTGGAGAGAAGGCTGGGACACTGAAAGGGAAATTGGAAAGCAATAAACCTGGAAGAGCAGGGGAACAGTGGCAGAGAGAAAGGGGCAAGAGATACAGATCCTTAAGTCATGCCTGTATGATCCACCTGGACATACCTCAAATAACAATTCCCTACATGGATCCACAGTCCAATCAAGTTGACAATGCGCTTTGACTGTCACAGGGATGTAGGCATTCTCTATATATAGATGTGAAAGGTGATACGTTCAACTTATAACAATTGGATATTTTGAAAGCCTGGGTTAGATAATTATTTATGTAAATCTTCCTCCAAATTTCTTAGATTATCTGGTAAATAATAGCACATTTCAACCCATATCAGGCATTCACTTCTTAGGAAGATCTGGCATTGGATAGTAAGGTCTGAAACAAATAGGGCACAGGGAAAGTCGTTTTTCAAGACATTCAAAGGGAGTGGGGAAAGCTAAGTTCGGTTATGCTGCAGCAGTACTTCTCAAACTTTAATATACATGTGAGTCACCCAGAGTCCTGCTACAACCACACTCTGATTCAGTAGGTCAGGCGTGGTACTTAAAAGTTTTCATTTCTTTTTGTTGTTGTTGTTGTTTTATAGTTTTTTAGAGAAGGGTCTACAGGACGGTCAGGGTCTCACCACTAGATTGGACTCATAGTGATCTGCCTGTTTACAGCCTCCCAAGAGCTGGGATTATGCATGCAGCACCACACCCAGTCTCAACTGCCATCTCTGTGCACCCCTGGGGCAGCGTTGGCAGACAGGCCCAGGGATTGAAACCCCAGCCTCTGCTTTAATCCACTGAGCTATTTGGCTGACCCAAAGTTTCCATTTCTAATGAGCTTCAGATCCAGAGACCACACTGAGTACAGCAATGGGAGCAACCAATTCAGATAGCCAAGATTATCTATGCCTGAAGATAAATATATAAAACATAGATTTTTTTTAACTGAATTGGAATTTTTTTAAAGAATACAAAGTAGTGATAGAAACAACATTAGAAATGGTACAAGATTTCACTAAACAAAGTAGTAAGAATTCAACAGTGCTTGCTGTATTCCATGATGCTATCTTCAAATTATTTGTTGAGATTACCATATATAGATGTGTAAGATTTATTTAAAGAAAAAAAAAAACTAACAAAAAAGTCATAAGAAATTCAAAAGATCAGCTATCCCCCTACTGGGGATAGATACAGAAAGATCACTTGAAAAAGTCTCAAACCCATTCATAGTACAACAAAAGGAAAAAAAAAAAAAAAAAAAAAAAAAAAAAAAAAAAAAAAAAAAAAAAAAAAAAAAAAAAAAAAAAAAAAAAAAAAAAAAAAAAAAAAAAAAAAAAAAAAAAAAAAAACCCTATAGAAAATTGGAGTAGATGGCCTTTATCTCAATATGATTAAAGCCATTTATAACAAACCAGCAGCCAACATCGTTCTAAATGGAAAAACACTGAATGTTTTGGCTTTAAAATCAGGAACAATTTATTCAACACAGCCCTGGAAACTTTAGCCACAGCAATTATACAAGAGAAATAAACAGAAAGAATAAAGACAGGAAACGAATAAGTTAAATTATCATTATTTTAGATGAAATGATACTCTACATAGAGTTATGAAAAACACCTTTCGCACACCTCACAGAGATACAGAAAACATTCCTAAAATTCATTTGGAATGAAAAAGAGACATGGAATAAGAAAAAGAAAATCTAAGCAAGAAAGAGCAGGTGCAGGGCATCACAATTTCTGAATTTAAATTATACTACAAAGCCACTCTGATTTAAAAAAAATAAAAAATTAGGGGCTGGGGAGATAGCTCTGTGGCACAAATGCCTGCCTGTCAAGGGCAAGGTCGTGAGTTTGAACCCCAGTCCCACCAAAAAATAAATAAATAAATAAATAAATAAATAAATAAATAAATAAGAGCACAGTATGGACAATGAAACACAACTGAGGTTCAGTAGAACAGATGAGAAGATGCAGAAACAACTCCAGATGTATTTAGCCACCTTATCTCTGACAGTGGTGTCTAGGATGTTTACAGAAAGAAAGATTACCTATTAAACAACTGGCACTGGAAAACTAGCTGTCCACATACTGAAGACTGAAACTAGACCCATGTTTACTACCATGTACTAAACTAAAATCAAAATGTGTCACAAGATCTAAATAGAAAACAGAAATACTAAATCTTCTGGAAAAGAGAGCAGGTAGAACCCTTGAAGAACCCTGTCTTTAGGCATAGGCAAAAACTTCATGAACAAAACCCTGACGGCATGGGGAGTACTACAAAGAATTAACAATTTGAATCTCATATTACAAATCTTTTGTACAGCAAAGGAAATCACCAACAGAGTGAAAATATAACCCACAGAGGGGAAAAATAGTTTTATCAGTTGTTCTCCAGACAAAGGACTAATATCTAAAACACATAAATAATTGAAAAGTATCAGACCCACCAAATTTAAAGACCCAGTTCCAAAATGGGCATCTGAAAAGAGTAGACACTTCTCAGATAAAGAAGTACAAATGGAAAACAAGGTGAATTAAAACATATTCAATATCACAGATCATTAGGCAGATGCAAATTAAAACAATGCTGAGATTCTCTCTGACCTCAGCAAGAATGGTTATTATCAAGAAACAAACCAATAATAAATGCTTGGGGGGGCTATGGGGGAAGAGGAATCTTTCATTGCTGGTAGAAGTGTGGTGTAGTGCAACTATTGTGGAAATAGTGTGGAAACTCCTCAAAAAGCTAAGACTAGGGGCTGGAGAGATAGCTCAGTAGAATAAGTGCTTGCCTGGCAAGCGCAAGGTCCTGAGTTCAATCCCCGATACCGCAAAAAAAAAAAAAAAAAGCTAAGACTAGAACATTCCATTTCACCCAGCTGTTCCCCTGCTTGGTATCTTCCCAGAAGAATTTAAAGTAATATATACATGCTCATGTTTGTAGAGCGAAGTTTGTAAATTTTGGAAACAGCCCAAATGCCCATGAAATGATGAATGAACAAAAAGAATATGTGTTTTTTTTTAATATAATAGACTACTATGCACCTACTCAAAGGATGAGTTTGAGATATTTACAGCTAAATGGATATGCTTGAGACCCCACTCTTAAATGAAGCAAATTGGACCCGTGTAAATGTCACATTGCCTCTCTAGGGTCAGAAACTTAAAGAGTAAGTGAGACCCAAAAGTACAATAGATATTGTGAAATAGGAAGTAATTATTCAAAAGGCGAGGGAAAGAGAAAAAATGGTAAGAGGAAAATGATAAAAATGAAAATAAATCTTTGTAAATAAGGAGGGAAGAGGGGGTGAAGGGAGGGGAGCTGACTGAGAATGGGAGGGAAAAAGACCTAAGATATATCATATACAGGCACAAGTTTCCTACAGTGAATGTGATCCTTATGAACATCTAACTTTCACCTATAAATTTAATTTTGAAATGTTTTTTAAAATTATTTTATTTATTTATTTTTTTTTTCTTGTTTCCGAACCTTTGTTTGTTTGTTCACTCATTTTTATGGCCGGCTCAGCCCACCTCGAGGGCAGGTCTGGCGCAGCATGTGGTGCTGGGGATCGAACCGCGGTCCCTGAGTCCGCCCAAGCTTCCCCAAGCAGGCGCTTTAGACCACTGAGCCATCCCACCAGACCCTACTTTTGAAATGTTAAAAGAAGAAATCCAATCTCAGATTGTTGTAGCTATCAACTTTTAAAATTAACTTTGGAAGTACAGTAATTAATAGTCATACTAGACAATCATTTGACTTGGTCATCAGATCGCACCAAGAGTTTTGCAAGTTTCTCACTCCATATAAACCTTAGCCCAACCATACTCTTTTCACAGTACCCTCATCTCAAATAGTTTGTGTGTGTGTGTGTGTGTGTGTGTGTGTGTGTGTGTGTGTGTGTGTGTGTGTGACTGGGGATTGAACTCAGGCCCTTGCGCTTGCCAGGCAAGCACTTATTCTACTGAGCTATCTCCCCAGCACCAACTCATCTCAAACAATTCAGAACTGTTCTGTTAGCTAAATACGTCCATGAAACCTACTGAGGTCTTTATCTAATTATTTAATAGCTATTTTAAAAGTACATCTAGATGGAAACACAAAATTTTGCTGTCATCCTTAAATAGCCATAAGTACTTATTGGGATGTGTGGGACCATTCCATACTGCACAACTTCTGAAACTTTGGAATCAGATTGCACACTGCCACTTCACTTTCTTTTGTACCTTTTCTTGATGTGATAATTGCTATTTGTTACAGCAACTGTTAAAGAGTGCAGCTTCAAAAATACAGGACAACATTGAAAGAAACTCAGTACAAACTATTGAGGACCCTAGACTAGCGCAAGCTAGTAATTTATGTGGTTTTCAAGAGGTATTTAATATCTCTGTACTTCTCTCAAAAACTGAATATTTTAGGACTGGCTAAATAGCTCAGTGGATTAAGTTGCCTGCTTGGGCAGACACAGGAGCCAGGGGTTTGATTCCCTGCCTATCACGTCAGCCCCACCCCTAGGCATGCTGAAATGGCGAGTGAGACTGGGTGTGGTAGTGTGTGCACCTGTAATCCCAGCACGTGGCAGGCTGAAAAACACGCAGACTACTATGAGTTCCATCTACGTAGTGAAACGCTGTATACTCTATAATAATACAAAAAAATATTGAACATTTCATGAGACCCTGCAGAGTACCTTGGCTCAGTTTGAGAATTGCAGGATCACACCCTTTACAGAGAACTAAGGGTGTGTGATCGAAAGCAAACTAGGAACTGTAAAAGAAAATAGAAACTTTTGGGAAAAATAGCTGCAAGTAAGACAACAAAAATTTCCCCACATATTAAAGAGAAATGAATTATTCTCTTGCCATTAGGAAAAAAAATCACGTACTTGTTAAATTGATATGAAGACTCTTCAAATAAAATGTTACAATCTTTAGAAGGAGAAGTATGTTCCCATAATAATACATCACTTTCCCATCAGAAAGAAAAACAGCATCTAATTAGTTCTGTTTTTCATTTTTTTTTCTTATACTTGGCTTCCATTTCTCTGACACTAGATTTCAAATTAAACGTAAGGAACAATTTGGAACATGAAAGTTTTAGCAAAAGAAAAGGAAAGATTGATTCAAAGTTTTACTGTATGTTTGTACAATTTCCCAGTAGTGCTATTTCTCAATCAGAATTTGAATAATCTTTACAACATGTATTCTCCCAAACTCAGATTTAATGACTCAGTAGGTTCAGAGAGACATAACAGCTGCAGCTCATCCCACTGTGCTATTCAGTAATGACAATGTTATACCACATTAGCAATTGTGACATTAATAAAAAGAAGCCCATAGGATTAACCAAAGACAGCTGACTTTAGTCAAATGTAGGTCAGGCTTTGTTTGCTCAGAAGCTGGTAATAAATTCCC
This sequence comes from Myocastor coypus, assembly GCA_004027025.1. Lineage (NCBI taxonomy): Eukaryota > Metazoa > Chordata > Mammalia > Rodentia > Myocastoridae > Myocastor > Myocastor coypus. The sequence continues at coordinate 9,393 of PVJA010024650.1, read as the reverse complement.
AGGTAAGTGCTCTCGTGTGTCACACATATATGTCAGGAGCATAATTTTAGCCTCACTAAGTGATTCACATTTTTAAGTTTCTGTAAGCCAGTTTTGAATTATTGTTAAGCATTTAATTCCACTGTCGGGCCTAGAGGCTCCTTAAAGTTATTAACTTATGTGACATTACAGCATGTTTTTCCTTTAGGAAGCATTTAAGAACACCTTAGAAGGTTTCATATGCACCTTCTAAATTCTGAAATTCTGACAGGAAGAGGCTCAAGGGTCATCCCTAATTTACAGCATAATTATGGAGGAAATAGTGGTGATGCTAAAATAGCCATCTGTAATCACACAACTGTTATCGTCACAGAGAGTATCATTGTATGCCTGATGTTACTATTACAATCTTAATCCAGTCTTACGAAAGGCTTTCTACAAACAAGAAATCCAGAACTATAGAATCATCAAATATATATTTTTTTTTTGTTTTTTTGTTTTGTTTTGTTTTGTTTTGTTTTGTTTTTGTGGGACCAGGGTTCGAACTCACGACCTTGCACTTGCCCAGCAGGCACTTGTGCCTCGGAGCTATCTCCCCAGCCCCTATATTTTAAATATTAACACTTTTAAAAACAGTTCCTGACAAAAGTTAAACAAACCGTCGATGCGATCTGGTCATTGTTCTCCCAGGTAATTCTCTGAGAATGCCACCATATGTCCACAAAACAGACCCGCACCAAAATATTCATAGCAACTCTCCTGACCCAAAATTGGGAACAACTGAAATCAACAGGAAATGAATAAACAAATTGTGATATGTTTATATGCTGGAATCCTCATCAAGAAGAAGGAAGAAACCACAGATCCCTACAAAATCATGGAGGAGCCTCTAGGACATTATGACCAGTGGAAACAGCCAAACAACAGTCCATATTAAGTAACTGCATGCTGTATATTTATGCAACATCCCAAGGAAGCAGAAACCAATCTCTAGTCGTACAAATAGAGCAGGACAAAGATTTCTGGAAAGGGGTCGGGGAGGTAGCTCTGTAGCATAAGTGTCTGCCTGGCAAGGGCAAGGTTGTGAGTTCAAACTCCAGTCCCACAGAAAGAAAAAAAAATGTTTGAAAAGGGCAGAGAACACTTGGGAGAATCAAATGTTTTATGTCCTAGGGGACAGAGTTATCTACATGTATTGATCAAACCCATCACACTGCACATTTAAAATCTGTACATTGATATCCATATCTAAACTATACCTCAATAAATAAAATAAAAATTATAAATGGGTGCTTTGTAAGTTGTTCAACTTTGTATTTAAACTACATATGCACCAAAAACAATAACACAACAGACCTGAACGTACAGGACATGATGAAAGCAGTATTAAAAGGGAAATTCATTGTTCTGGCTATTTACATTAGAAAAACACAGTAAAATAAAAAAAAAAAAATCTAACAATGCACTTCAAGAAACTAGAAGAAGTAACAGCCCAAACCTAGTTAGTACAAGGAGAAAAATCCTAACCTTTAAAGCAGAAGTCAACAAGACTAAGTTACAAAGACAATATGAAGAATCAACGAATGATACAAACAATATACAAAAACCCTTAGCCAGAAGTAAGAACAGACCAACATCAATGCAGTTACAAATGAAAGATGTGAAAAAGATAGCTCAGCAGTCTAAGCTCCTGCTTGGCAAGCTCAAGGACCCAGGTTCAATTCCTGGTATCGCCACACTCTGCAAGCCACAGAAACCAGGCGTGGTGGCACACCCTTATAACCCCAGCGCTGCTGAGGTTGAGACCAGAGGATTGCTATGAGTCTGAGCTGCATAGTGAAATGCTGTACCAAATAAATAAATGATTTTTTAATAATGTTTAATGAAAAATATGAGGTCAAAACAGGCCCTACCAAATTTAGAATCTCATCTAACCAGATAATCAGCGTGCTTAGGCAGCCACAGTCTTCCCTGTCCAGCACCTAACCTCAGGGTCCCCCCGCCACCCCAAGCTTCCCAACAGCATACAGGGCTCTGTGCTAAGCAGCTGACAGCTCTGTTATTCCTGCACCCCAGGCCTTGCTCATTGTCCCTCTGCCTTCCAACTGTGTACAGGTCCACATTTAAAAACTCACTGTACCTGTCACTGCTTTGAAGAAATTGTTCATTTTCCTGACTCAAAGTAATCCTTGTTTTATACAAAATTTCATCGCATTGTGTACCCTATTCTCTGATTAGACAACACTATGTATCCTATGTGAAATGGTTTGAATCTAGCTTCTGAAAAGAATCACAAAGCTTCAAACTTTAGGTGCCTGGATGTCAGAATATAGGCAAATTACTTTTTTTGTGTCTATTCCTTCATCTGTAAAAAAAAAGAAAAAGAAAAAGAAAGAAAAAAAATTAAAATAGTCTCTCATTTGTATCATTGTTCTCAGCAGGAAACTATTATATGTAAATTATTTAATGTGATATGCATTTTAATAGCTTCACAATATTTATCTCCAAATCAGATGGCTAAAAAACAAATTCTCTATGTGGATGAACTATAGTCTATAAATTGAGAGGCCTTGTAAATGTGAAAATTTGAGGAATGTCAAGATATAACAAGGAAGTTGGAAATTTTGGTTACTATTTTCAAAATATTTCACAAATTGGATTGGAAATCTACACCACGGTGAGATTGAACCTTAATTTGAAGAAAGAAGCACCTGGTTCAAAGGAAAAGATAAAAAGGAAGCAATCCAGGTACCAAACAAAAATAAAAACACGTATCTACACCAAGATGTGCACCAGAATAGTCAGAACAGCTTTACTCATAATAGAAACAAATGTTCTCTGACAAGGATATGAATAAACAAAATGTGTTCTATCACTACAACAGAACACCACTCAACAATACAGAGGAACACGCTACCAAGAGAGCAACAGCATGGATTCATTTCAAAATTCTCATATCAAGTGAAGAAAAAATGATTTAAAAAAAAAAAAAAAAAAAGCATACACCATATAATACCACTTAGATGAAATTTTAGAAAATACAACTCACCTATTATGGAGACAGGAAGTCAGTGTTCCCTGGGGATTAAGGTCAAGGGCACACAGAACTGTGGCCATGTAAGGAAGGCTGAGGAGGTGATGATGAGGCTGTATCGTGTTACAGTGGTGACCTCAAGGATGTATACATAATCCTTTCAAAATCTACCAAATCCAGTACGTTCAATGGGCATAATTTGTTCTCTCAATCCATAAGAATCTAAAAGATGAAACAGACCTGGTGGAGGTACAGTGTGTTGTCACTAAGCAGTTGTCACACTTGTCCCCTGTTTATCAAGACCCCTGGCTTGTGATATTCAGGAAATGCAGCAGACATAGCAGGTGCTGGACCTCAGGGAGATTTTGTAAGAGATTTTTCATGATATGCTGTTAGATTCAGTTGCATGTCACATCTTGGTACTACAGCAATCAGGAAATTAAGATTCCTGTGTTTTCCTAGATCTTGGTGGCAGATAGTGGGTTCTACACTCAGCCTGTTTAACTTTTTTGTCAGTTATTTGTCTGAACACCTAAAGGCTCAGCCATCAACTTTTTATGGACCAAATGTTAGTACACTGGGTAAGAGATAAGGATTTAAACCATCTTGACAGTTTCAAATAATAATTTAAGATATAAAAAAGTGAAATTTTACAAGGCCAACCATTCAAGAGCTAAATTGAATGCAAAATTCAGCTTTCCAAGTAGAAGACAGAGGTGCCACCCCATGCCAGAAGCACATTAGAAAAAGCTGCCTTTGAGTTGTCATCAACAATAAGCTCAGTGTCAAGAATAATCAAGTATATCTCTTAAGGTAATAGGCTTGCACCAAGAAAGTTCTAAGCTTTAATAGAAAGGGGATAAAAATCTTTTTCATAATAAGCTTATGTTTTGAAATAATGCTTTAAGTTCTCAGTGAGATGCTTAATGAGTGGTAAAAATTAAAATTAAGAAAGAGAAGGGGAATGAGTGTTTTTAACATGTAATCTCCTTAAGGAAAGGGCCCATGTGCTAGTGGTCCTGGCATCACTAACACCTATCTCAATTCCCATAATGACTGTAACTGACTTCAAACTAACTGGATTATGTGTTGATAAGACTTGAATTCATATCATATAAATTGTGGGAAATTAACATAGAACTTTTTGGCCTAGAGAATAGAAGATGAAGGAGTGCTATAGTTTTCAACGAATAGATCTTTTATTTTCTTCTTTAGGTTAATTCTTAGCCATTACATTTTGGGGGACACTACTGTGAAAAGTGTCATTTCCCTAATTTCTCTCTTCATGAGCTTGTTATTCAGGTACACGAAGGGTATTGACTTTTGGATGTTTATTTTGTATCCAGCTCTGCACCTGAATTTGGGGTCTTCTACATAAAGTTATTCAGGTACACGAAGGGTATTGACTTTTGGATGTTTATTTTGTATCCAGCTCTGCACCTGAATTTGGGGTCTTCTACATAAAGTATCATGTCATTATCATTTTTAAAGTTCTATTTTATTTTATTTTATTTTATTATTTTATTTTATTATTTCATTTTATTTTACAGTCAGCTTAACCTGCCCTGGGGGATGGGGCTGGCACAACATGTGGTGCTGGGTATCAAATCCCAGTCCTTGCACTTGCCTAAGTTTGCTTAAGCAGGCACTTTACACCACTGAATTTTCTCACCGGCCCAAGTAATGATAATTTAAATTCTTCTTTTCCTAGCCTTAGTCCTTTTATTCATTTTCTTTGTCTAGTTACTCTGATTATTGTTTCCAGAACTATGCTGAACATAAGTGTTAATAGTGGGTATCCTTGTCTTTTTCCTGGTGTTAGAATGAAAGCACTTTTGTCCATTTAGCATGATGTTGGCTGTTGGGTTTTCATAGATGGATTTTATCAGCTTGAGGTAAAGACCATCTATTCTAATTTTCTGTACAATTTTTATCATATATGGGTGTTGGACTTTGTTAAACACTTTTTGTGCAACTATTGAAACGATCATACGGCTTTTGTTCTTGGCTTTGTTCATATGGTGTGTTCTATTTATTGATTTATGTATATTGAGCCATCCCTACATCCCTGGGATGAATACCACTTGGTCATGGCATATATTCTTGATGATTTGCTGCTTTCTGTTCACAAGCATCTTATTGAGGATTCTTGCATCTGTGTTTGTCAGAGAGTTTGACCTGTGGTTCTCTCTCTTGCTTGTGTCCTTCTCTGGGTTTTGTATTGGGATAATGCTTGCTTCTAGGAATGAATCTGGGAGTATTGTTTCCCTTGTGATTTCATTAAAGAGCTTAAGAAGTAGTAGCACTAGGTCTCAAAATTTCTTTCTCTTTCTTCTCCTTCTCCTTCTCCTTCTCCTTCTCCTTCTCCTTCTCCTTCTCCTTCTCCTTCTCCTTCTCCTTCTCCTTCTCCTTCTCCTTCTTCTTCTTCTTCTTCTTCTTCTTCTTCTCCTCCTCCTCCTCCTCCTCCTCCTCCTTCTCCTTCTCCTTCTTCTTCTTCGATTTCATTTTCTTTTTTTTTATAGTTTCACAACACATTAGTAGTACATTCGCAATAATTGACACATTGCATATTGTCCTCATAATAGTAAAACAGAGCACAGGGTGTGGGCATGCTACATTTTCTAATTGATATTGGTAATTTTTGTTTTTGGCTGGTTCAGGCTGCCTTAAGGGTGAGCCTGAGTATCAAACCACCATCCCCTGTGCCTGACAAGGATTGCCTGAGCAGGCACTTAAACCACTGAGCTAACTCGAAAGCCTCCTTCTTTTTTTATTTTTTCAAGAGAATAAAATTAGTCAAAACATTAGAAATTATACAGAATTTCACTAAACAGGATATTAGTAATTCAATAATTACTAACTGTAATATTCAATAATTACTAATGTTGTATTGTATATTGTTGTCTTCAAATTAGTAGTTCAAATTACCAGATGTATGCATGCAAATTGGTCAGAAAAGTTATTTTAAAAATTAGAAAGAAGAGAGCTAGATGTGGTGGCACACACCGGTAATCCCAGCACTTGCAAGGCTAAGGTAAGAGGATCAGTGCGAGTTCAAGACCAACCTGGGCTACAAAAGTGAGCTCAAGGCCAGCCTGAACTGCATAGTGAGACCCTGTCTCAAAGAAACAAAAAAGAGAGAGAAAAAAAAGTTTTGCATAACTGTTCCTTTGAACAAACCAGCAGAAATCAGAAATGTAATTATCCAAGTGATCCTATATGTGTGTAAATATTTCCTTCTCCCGTCCTTCTTTTCTTTTCTCCTTTCTCTCATCCCAATAGTTCCCTCCCACTGAACACATTCTTTCCTTCCATGGTGTCTAGTGTACATTTCAGATTTCATTTACTCTTTCAGGTTCTTACGCTAGCAAAACAATATTATGCTAATACAAATGAGTCTGATTTATTTCACTTACAAGTGTATTCTCTACTTGCACCCATTTACCTACAAAAGACTCAAGTTTATCTTTCTTATTTTTTATTTTTTTATTTTGTTTCAGTACCAGGGATTGAACTCGGGACCTTCTGCTTACCAGGAAGTGCTTATTATACTGAGCTATCAACCCAGCCCTCTTATCTTTTTAATTTTTTGTGTTTATGTATTTGGTACAGGGTCTCACCAGGCAGCTCAGACTCATAGTGATCCTCCTGTTTGCAGCCTCCCCAGCTCTGGGATTACAGGCATCCACCACCACACCAAGACTCGATCACCCTCTAAGTGCACCCCAGAGATGGGGTTGGCACAGCATGTGGGACCAGGTATCAGACCCTGGTCCCTTACCTAAGCAGATGCTTAGTCCACTGATCTATCTCGCCAGTCCAAGTTTATCTTTCTTTATAGCTGAATAATACTCCATTGTATAAAAATACCACATCTCTTGTTATCAGTTCTACAGATAATGGGTATTTGGGTTGTGTCCAAGATTTACCTATGACAAATGTGCTGCTATAAACATGAGTGCATATATATTGCTGTAGTATAATGTTTTCAGTTCTGTATATATTAAAAAAAAAAAAAAAAACTACCCCGGAAAAGAATAACAGGGTGAGATGGAATATCTAATCACAGTTTTTGTAGGATTTTAATGACATTTTCACTTTTATTGCATATTTCATTCAACGATACTAGGTTATTTAAAAAATTGAGATTTTTATTGATTTAGCTTTGATAATTCATACATTTTGAGGCATCTATCCATTTCTTCTGCAGTTTTCTTATTATAATACAGGTGCTTGAAGTAGGCATAGAAGACTCTCTGGATTTATGCAGAATCTGTTGTGAATTTTATCCTTTTTATTCCTAATTTAATGAGTATGAGTCCTTTCTCCAATGCCTCCCAAGGTAGCCTAGGCATTTGCTGATTTTTTTTTTTTTTTTATGGTACCAGGGATCGAACTCAGGACTTTGCCTGGCAGGAGCTTATTCTACTTAGCTATCTCCCCAGCCCTTGTTGATTTTATTTAATCTTTCAAAGAACAAACTTTTGTTTCAACCTAGGACCCAGGCCTGGCATGTGAGTGACACGACCTGGTCCCAGCCAGATCCTTATTTGATCCAGAGCCCAGGTCCAGTATGTTCAGTGTGGCACCCTGTGGCAGAACTCCCTGCAGAGAGGATAGAGGGAAGACCCACCCAGCTAATCCAGGAGCACAACATCTTGCGAGAGTGGCACAGAAGATTCACTTCCAAGGGCTGCAGAAGGAAGAAATGGAGCACAGCAGACAGACCTAAGTCTCACACCCACCTGGATGAGTTTTAACTTGGTAGATCTGGACATGGTGCTAAGATAATAGCTACACCAAAGCTTTACACCAAAGGTCAGAAGACCGTGCTACACGAAAGATGAAAAAGTGCATTCTCAGGCCCCAAGCTCACCCTGAACAAATGTAGGAGACAATACCATAGAAGAAATTGGAAATTGCACACCTGAAATCTCTGAAATGATAGTGTCTAAAGTGAAGAAACAACTGTGTGCCATAGGAGATAGCTGAAGAGCTCTCACAGGCATGGTCCCATGAGTTAGAATTATAACCAATATTCAGGATCAGGACCAGTACACATAACTTGGTGTCTTTTTTTTTTTTTTTTTGGGGGGGGGTGTCTTTTTGAGAAAGAGTCTCACTGTGCAATTCAGGCTGGCCTTGCTCTCATTTTATAGCCCAGGCTGGTCTTGAACTTGCAATGATCTTCTGCCTCAGCCTCACAAGTGCTGAGATTGGGCCCGGCAGGATGGCTCAGTGGTCTAAAGCGCCTGCTTAGGAAAGCTTGGGTGGCTGCAGGGACCGCGGTTCAATCCCTGGCACCACATACTGCGCCAACCCTGCCCTGAGCCGGCCATAAAAATAAATAAACAAACAAACAGTTCTGAAACAAGGGAAGAAAAAAAGAGAATAAATAAATAAATAATAAAATAAAATAAAAACAAGTACTGAGATTACAGGTGTGCCTCATCACACCAGCCTTGGTGCATTTCACTGAGAAGTCTATGATATTAAAGATAAAATTCGACAGAAAAATCTAAAGGAAGAGCTAGAGCTGTGGAAGTTCCTTTAACCTCAGAGAAAAAAGTGCTCAAAAGTCACACGGTTACAAGAGGCCTAAGGTCAGGTGGCATCAGATTCCAAAGGTTCTATCTGCTGGAAGTTATGGCAATACAGTGGCAGACAGAGAACCATTCAGATTGATCGCGAGCCCATACACTCAACGCCTTACTGCAGAGGGGCAGGGAAAAGTTAGAAGGCTTTCCAGTCCCTAGTTGAAGTGAGCTTAAGGTGGGAAACCATTCTAGATGTCTCCTAGGAGGACCAGAGAAAAGTAAAGGCAGAGGGCTCCGCACCCAGGCAGGGCTGGGTTTTGAGCAGGGTAGTTGGAATGGGGATACACCTAGACCCACCAGACACCCCATGGCTTGGATCCCGCCTTTTGGTGGTAATGCAAACCCTAGTGCGCCACCAGGCTGAGTTAGAATGGGCCCCTTACTCAGCAGACGAGGAACGTCTAAGAAATTAGGATTGGCAGGAGGCAGTGGGTGAACACTCAGCACCTTTAACTGGATGAGGCAAAGACAAGAGGTTTCTGAGGGTAGTTCGGGGAAATTAAGGCTCAGCTTAACACAGGAATTACAGAGGGGTGTGATCCCATAATTGCAGAAGCCTGAATTATCACGTAGCAGAAAGTCTATGTTCAATGTACATTCACTTGATAAGAACGACAGCAAGTAAGTTTAAATTCCCCTTCCAAACTATTATTTGGTAACAAATACACCATTTGAGGGTGAACTGCCTGCCCAGAAATACTCAGTACTAAACACAGATAGATGGGTGGATAGGTGGAAGGAAGGAAGGAAGGAAGGAAGGAAGAAAAGAAGGAGGAGGGGAGG
>PVJA010024649.1:0-31584 GCA_004027025.1 Myocastor coypus | reverse complement strand
TTTTGAGACAGGGTCTCACTGTGCAGTTCAGGCTGGCTTTGAGCTCACTTTTGTAGCTCAGGCTGGTCTCGAACTCACAACGATCCTCCTGCCTCAGCCTCCCAAGTGCTGGGATTACAGGCGTGAGCCACCACGCCCGGCTATGGCAAAACCATTTCAATGAAAGTGAAAATAGACTTTCCGATCTTAAAGACACCATTGCAGCTAATGAAGAGGTAAGAAAGGATCTCCTAATAACAACTAGGATTCAGGAAAAAATAATTCAACATCTGCAAGATGATGCAAAGATGAACCACGTAAGACTAGTAGGCATCAATGAGAAAGAAGGAGTCTGTACAAATCATATAAAAAGAATATGGGCAGAAGTAATAGCAGAAAATTTCCCAAATATGGAGAAGAAATTTGACATTCAGTAACTGAAGCATACAGAACTCCAAATAACATCAACCCAATTAAAACCACACTCAGTCATATAATAATCAAGATCCTAGAAATTCATCACAGGAACAGTATACCAAAAGCAGTTAGAAAAAAGAAACTGATCACATTTAAAGGAAAACCCATCAGAATAGTGGAAGATTTCTTTTTACACACCATCAAGTCAAGAAGAGCATGGAGCAAGGTACTTTAAGTCTTGCAAGAAAACGAATTCCAGCCCAGACTAAAATACCCTGCAAAACTCTCTTCAAGTTCAGTGAAGAAGTGGAATACTTCCAGGACAAAGAACAACTAAAGAATTTCGTAATGACAAAGACAACCCTGCATAGTTTACTAAAAGATATGCTAGAGAAGGATCAAAATGACCACAAGTCCCTGGAGAAGAATGGAAAGAACCCACCAAATAGGGCAAACAATTAAACACAGGAGAAAAGAGGTATTCAACAACAGTCTTTCAACTATTGTTTTGTATACAGCAGCAAAATATGTCCATCAGCATATTCTACAAATGGACTTCTCCTAAATCCTATGGGTTATGATTCTGTCTGGGTCTACAGGGTGGATATCAAGGAAATAGCAGTAGCTCTGTCCCACAAGTGATACCGGGCCACGAGTAAGCATCATGGACACTGTCCATGTACATGACATATTAGAAATTTGTGTAATATCCTATCCCCAAACTGTTAGAAGGTGTGGTCATATATTTGCCACTCCAGTATTTATGTTATGTTTTATTCTTAGTAATTCTTTACTATCATGGAAACTTTTTTCTTAGTTGATATCTTTGTATATATATTAATTAACCTACTCCAATATTATGTGAGTATTTTTTTTTTTTTGGCCTTTGAGACAGGGTCTCAATATGCAGTTCAGGCTGGCCTTGAGCTCACTTTTGTAGCCCAGGCTGGTCTCAAACTCACTGATCCTCCTGCCTCAGCCTCCCAAGTGCTGGGATTACAGGCGTGCGCCACCACGCCCAGCTATGCGAGTATTCTGAATTGCTTACAGATTCATACATATGATGCATAACATTCTGCCCTCTAAGTTGGACTCATGATTTGATTTGAATTTTGGAATATTGTCTTAAAATAATTAATTTAATTTTAATTAATTAATATTTAATTACTTTTCTGAATATCATTTAATTATACTTTTTGTTTTATGATTCATATTGTACCTCTGACTTACAATCTACTTATAAGACATGGTATAATATTTTCTTCTAGTATTAGAAGCTTTAAAATATATATATATATATATATATATATATATATATATATATATACATACAATACACACACACACATACACACAAGAGTTAGGATAGATATACAGCTACTGTCTCTTAGTTCATTGAGTATAAAAGTTTGTACTAATATTGTTTAGACAAGATATCAGGTCTGCATCTTGTCCTCTGAATGACTACTGTGAAGACAACAATATGCATTGTATTAATTATTGTGACCATCCTACTAACTTGTTTTGAAACTGTTTCATTGCTATTTTATCCTTTTTTCTCATTAAAATGAATAGTAAAAAAAGAAAATAAGGGAACAAGAAACTAGAAGCAGCTACTAAGAGATTACAAGAGGACCAACATAGCATGAACCAGAGTTAGGGAAATACTGGAAGGTAACGCACACAGATTCACTGCTGTGATTACAGAAGTTGTGTAAGAACATTTCCTGAACATAGGAGTTTAAAATGCAGGTGAGCATTGCTTATAGGACTCGGAACACTTATGATGGAAGAAAGAAGTTCACCAATCCATGTCCTTACTGAGTTCACAGATACCTGGCAAAACTAAACAGCAAGACAAAAAGCAGTAAATCCAAAATATTAAAGGCAGCCAGAGAAAAAACAACAACAACAACAAAACACATTTACCAATTAAAATCACAGAGGGGTCTGGGGAGATAGATAAGTAGAATAAGTGCCTGCTTGGGAAGTGCAGGGTCCTGAGTTCAATCCCCAGTACCACAAAAATAAAGAGTTAACAATTAAAATCACAGTAGACTTCTTCACAAACCCTGAAGGCCAGAAGAGCTTGGAGTGAATTATCTCAAGCCCTCCAACTCAGAATTATTTCATGACTTCCAACTCAGATGAATTGACCAGCAAAGAAGTAAAGTATTTCCATGAAAAAGATGAGCTCAGAGGAAATGTGAGAGCTACACCAGGTCTAAAGATAATACTCCAGAATACTCATTTGAATGTCATAGTCAAGTTTCAAGTACAGATAAAAAACGATTGATATACAAAAATATATATACAATCTTTCTTCAGTAAAAACAAAAATATGCAACTGCAAAATAAACTGATAGAGAAATGCAAATTCCAAACGTCTTAGTCTGTTCTTCACAGAAGTCTAAAGCAGCTCCTACAAGTCAATTTTTGAAGAAAGATGCAAATGGAGGTAAAATACGACTGCAAGCCGCAGGCATGTGGAGAGAGGCTCTGGGCGAGGCCTTGGGCTCGCCGTTGCTCTCTTCCCCGGGAGGCCTGCACACAGGCACAGGTGATGCTTCCCCTCCCCTGTCCCACCCTGCTCCCTGTGTGCCGAGTCCAAGCTCTCCAAGTCGAAGCAAGCGCATCCTCCCCCAGTTTGCTTCTCCACTGTCCTCTGGCTGCAGCAGCTCCAGCTTTGCTCTGGCTTTGGTGGGCAAAGGCTGCTATGACACACAGAGCCTGCATGGAGCTCCAGGACAGTCACGTGCTTCACCGTGGTTCTCAGCTGTGGAGATGCTGCGATGTGGTGGAGCTTGTGAGTAGCCCAGAAAAGGTCTTCAGGGACTGCATCCCCGGTAGACAATTAGCGTGGTTCTTACAGGACCCCGGAGGGTACACTAGTCATTGCACAATGGTCACACACAGAGTATTTGAGGAGGTAGAGATTTTCACAGGCAGACAGGGGAGCAGCCTGAGTGCTGGTGAAAATATTATGAGTGTGGTGACAGAGGAGGAAGGCTGAGCTTGGGACGCAGCTTGGTGCTCAAGTGCTTGCCTAGCATGCGCAGAAGGCCCTGGGTCGGAGGTCCAGTAAAGAGAAGAGAAAAATAGGTGTGTGGGGGGGGGCAGGGGATGCACCACTGAGGTGTAGGTGTGAGGAACAATGAGGGGGATTAAGTTGGACTGCATCATGACAGCCCCAAGTGGCAACTGTTCATATAGGTGACAGCAGGAAGCTATGCCATTTCTCCTCAGTGAGGAGAGACTGCCTGGAGCTGTGAAGGGAGTTGGAAGTGTGAGAGAGGTGGAAAGAGGAGCAGCAGCTGGGGAGACAGGTGCTGAGGGGTTGGGTACCAGGGACCAAGGTGGGCGAGGGGGCCTGGGCCTTTGCTGCATAGAAGTAGGCTGCTATGAAGAAGAAGGATGTCTAGAAAGACATCAGAGGTGATGGGAAGGTATCTGGTTAGTCACCAGGAGGAGATGGGGAGTGGAAGGAACTAGGCTGAGAGGAAAGGCGGATGACGCGTCTGTCTGCCTTGTTCGTGGCACACGTCAGGGACCGAAGGCATGTCAGCAAAAACGAGAGGCAGCTGGCAGAAGGTCAGAGGTTGGAGTGTGGCCCAGCAAGCCCTTCTGATCATGAAGCCGAAGACCGTCAGGGGACAGCGCTGGGACAGCCCATAGGGCAGGCTGGAGGGTTACAGGCTGTGGGGCATAGACCTTGCCAGGGACCACGGGGCTCTGCTCCACTTCTGTGTAGGAGAAGCCAAGGTCAGGGGAGCTGGTGCACCTTCCATAAGTTCCCACAGCCAATTTGTGCTCCCTAATACACACAAGTCAGTTGTCCTCTAGCGGATTAAAAGTTTAGTGCTGTTATAACATTGACCGTTTTAATGGAGAAGCTCCTAATTTGCATCTCTCTTCATGTCCCAAGTTCATTGACAACCTGTATTAATGAAATAAAGATCATCTTTTCTCTCTGCAAGTTTGGCAGCCAACCAGGTGTTAGTAGGATCCTAAGGAATCAGGGGCGGGGCCATGGTTGGATTTGACTCCTTTGGCTAGTGGGGTGCGGTGCAGTGGGGCTGGGAGTGGGGCTGAATGCTATTGCTCTCCTGGACTCAGCACTCCAAGAGGCCCATAGCCTGGGAAAATCAGCTTTTTATCAGTTCTCAATTCATAAACTTGCGCCAGGGAAATGTGGCCAAGCTCTCCAGAGACTTAGGGCAGGAAGCAAACCAAGTCTTTCACCGGCCCGAATGCCTTTCTTTTTCAGCTGAAGGACAATGGTCCAACTACAGACCTTTTAAGAAAAGCAAACAAAACCTCAACCACATCGCAAAGGTCATCTGGCCTGTGGGGAAAGTTAAGGATTAACTTTTGTGAAAGTGATTTTTGAGGAATTTTTTTTTTCAGTTTTCAAAGGTAGAAGTAGAACTTTTTTTTTGTTTGTTTGTTTTCAGTCTTTTTGAGACAGGGTCTCACTATGCAGTTCAGGCTGGTCTTCATCTCACTTTTGTAGCCCAAGCTGGTCTCAAACTCACACTGATGCTCCTGCCTCAGCCTCCCATGTGCTGGGTTTATAGGCATGCAGTGCCACACCCGGTCCAAGTAGAACATTTTAGCCTGGAGAAAATTCTAAGAGTGTCTCCAGCTCTGTTCCCTCACCTCATGAGCTCTGCCCTTCCTGGCTTCCCTGGGTCACTGACCCTGTCCAGGTGGGGAGTGTCCACCATGCCAAAGGCAGGGAATGGCATGTGTGGGGCCCTCCCTGCCCTGCCCCTTGGCTGCAGGGCTGGGTCCCAAGTCCTGGTCTGCTTTGTTTCCACGTGTCTCTTCTGTCACCTGTACTGTAAGTCACTGTGACCAAAGGCACCAAGGGCATGGAGCTGCCGCTCCGCTGGCACCCAGACGGTGACCTTGGGTGGTTCCTTCTGCTCTGTAGGCCCCCAATGTTGTGGGTAAGCGGGTCCATGATACCCACCTACTTCTAAGAAGCAGCACAATAAAACATGGAACACTTCCAGGGAAAGATCTGGAGTCTTGGGGACCTGCCTGCTCCTTGGGGATTTTCTCTCCCAGCTGAGAGAGGGACCTAAGAGAGAGCACGGAAATCTTGGAGCCAGGGCTAGACTCAGGGCGGGGAGGGCCTCAGGGTCAGCACAGAGCCCCGCCCGCTGTGAGGTCACGGGCGGAGAGGGCCGGAGGCGCCCCCTGCTGCCGCACAGCGCTCGTGGGTTGACGGAGGAGAGAGTAGACAGTGGGGCTTTCCTGATGCCCTCCTGTCCCTCTCCTGAAAGGAGCAACGTACTGCACTGCGTACTGCGGCAGGAGGTGGTGAGGCCAGAGGGAAGGAAGAAGAGGCCCCTCTGGCCAGGACCTAGACCCCAGGGCCCAGGAGAGCAGCAACAGCTCGTGGGTGCAGGAGCTGGCCTGGGGCTGCAACACCTTCACACGCACTTGTGCACCCGGGCCTGGCACTTCCCTGGCTCCACCCCGGGATGTTCCATAGCTATTGGAAAAGGTGAAGCCTGATCTCAGCAGAGAAAGTCACTCAGCCAGAAGCACAGCTGGTTGCAGAAGAAATGAGTATCCATGGTGGCCAGGGCCACCACGCTTGGCTTGTGTGAGGCAGGACCCAACCCCCCTCAGGCCGTGCTATAAGTACAAGGCTCGTGTTACACACTCAGCCCACAGACAGCAGGTTGGGGCCACGGGGACAGCAGGCTGGCCCTCCACAGCGTGACTGTGCCCTTTTTCAGCCCCGATGTTGCAGGCTGTGCTTGCCGCGACCTTCCTGGAACATGGGCCTCGGGAGGCAGAGTGATTTTCATCCAATTTCATAAGTTATTAAGGAGAGCATGGGGGTAACCCAGGGAAGTAGAGAGAAAGAAACAGCCAAGCCGAGTGAGCGAGTGAGCGAGTGAGCGAGTGAGCAAGTGAGCGACGCGGGAACGCACAGCAGAGAAGGGCAACCGACGAAAATGATTCTTTGTTAAGTCTGATAGATTTCTTTAAAAAGACGAATATAGATGCATTCAAAATTAAATATTTTGAACACTAATGTAATGTTAATTAATTTGAAAAGTCAGATGACATGAATAAATGCCTAGTAAAATTCAAACTGACAACATACTGAAGAAGAAATCAAAAGCCTTGATATCTTTTTTTAAATTTTATTTATTTTTTTCTTGCTTCAGAACCTTTGTTTGTTTATTCACTCATTTTTTTGGCCTGCTCAGCCCGCCCCAAAGGCAGGGCTGGCACAGCATGTAGTGCCGGGGATTGAACCGCGGTCCCTGAAGCCGCCCAAGCTTTCCCAAGCAGGCACTTTAGACCACTGAGCCATCCCGCCGGGCCCCAAGCCTTGATACCTTTTGCCTCTACCAATATTAAATGTATTAATACTTAAATGTTGCCACAAAACACCAGGCCCAGCCAGGTGTGGTGGCACACTCCTGTAATCCCAGCACTTGGGAGACTGAGGCAGAAGGATCGGTGTGAGTTTGAGATCAGCCTGGGCTACAAAAGTGGGCTCAAGGCCAGCCTGAGCTGCATAGTGAGACCCTGTCTCAAAAAGACAAAAAAAAAACACTAGGCCCAGTCACTGTTGGGAGTGAGTCTTTAATCAAGAGTTCAAACAAAACTGCTGTAATAAAATAGAGACAGCATCCTAGAACAACAATAGAATCAAGTCAATCTTGAGTACATAGACAGACAGACAGACAGACAGACAGACAGACAGACAGACAGTGGAACACAAGAGATAACTGGAAGACATCCAGTACAATTCCACTTATGTTAAGTTCCATAAGAAGCAAAACAAAAAAACCATACTGCTCAGGACATTGGTTGATTTGTACTGTTCCCGACATTTTAAATTCTCTCAAATGAAGATGCACCCCATGGCCAACAGATTTAGCTATCAATACCTTTCTTTTTTTGGCATAAAATAAGATTGTGTCTCACAGTGTTCGAGGCTTAAATTCAATGAAATACAACAAGTAGGGAAACCATGAAGAAAAACAGTGGAATGATTCAGACAATGCCCGGATGCCTACCACTCTGGGTCTGGGAGGAAGGCCGGGAAGGGAAGCAGCCCCAGGAGAACTCTGAAGCACAGGCCCTCTGCTGTTCCTCGCCCGCCTGCGTGGAGCACTCCGAGCGGTCAGTCCTGCTCCACCTTGGACTCTGCGATGTAGGAACGCTCTTCACAGTTGACAAGGGACCGTGAGCAGGACGCAGGGAAGGGAGATGCAGGTCTAAGTCTAATCAGAGAGTCAGGCGGTGGGACAGCGGACGTGGAGGTCTCGTGAACTGAGGGGGAGCACAACGGGGTGGCGGGGGATCCCCAGCGGGCAGCCAGTCTTCCAGGGAGACCCTTCCCTTTTAGGAACAGGATTATGAAATAATGCACAACGGGGCTCCCTGCGCGCTTTCCCAGGAAGGCTTCTAGCTTCTGTAGGGAGAATAGGTGTGGGACAGGAGCAGTTGTCCACAGTGGCACAAGTGGGCTAATGGCCACAGCAGGAGACCCCAAAAATGATGACTGCCGGCGCCTTTCCTATCCCTGGTTTGCCACCAAGATATGTTCACTTTTACACCTATTCCCCGATTGTTCTGACAGCGAAGAGTGGGCATTTTTCTCCCTGTTCCCACGTGAGCTTCCTAGGGCTGCCATCGTCACAAGACCCCCGATCTGGTGACTTCAACAGAGACGCGTCTTCGCCACAGTCCTGTGGGCCTCCGTTCTGAGATCCAGGCGCAGCAGGGTTAGGCCCTCGGCAGCCTCCCTGCCTGGCCCGTGGCTGACTGGCTTCCCCCTGAGCGGGCGCATCTCTGAGGCCTGTGTCCTGTCACCAACTCTTTCCATGGACACCTTGCAGCACGACCCCTGTTAAGGGTATTTTAACTTATTCACATGAGAGGTGGGCGGTGCTTAGGCCTTTAGCCTTTGCGTGGCAGGCCCGCTGCAGTCCATAGTGCTCACCTCTTCGCAGAGAAGGAAGTGGAGGTTTAAGAGGACGCAGATATATGCAGTCACCGCGTCCGAGCTGAGATGCAAACACAGCTGGGGCTGCTGCAGTAGCTGAAACCAGCCCATCCATGGTGCAGCACAGCCCTGAGCCTGCAGAGGTCGCTTACAGAATTGAAGAAAGGAAAGAAAGGAAAGAAAGAAAGAAAGAAAGAAGGAAAGAAAGAAAGAAAGGAAGGAAGGAAGGAAGGAAGGAAGGAAGGAAGGAAGGAAGGAAGGAAGGAAGGAAGGAAGAAGCCAGAACACTACTATTTGATCTATGCAGAGAGTCCCTGGCAACAGTAGAGTGAATGTAAGGCCACGATGGCCACACTGACGGAGGCTTCCCTTTGAGATCCCGGCTCTAAGCAGAAGGACCGGCCCTTCTGCGGTACCGGCAGGAAAGATAGACGCTGTAGAGTCAGTCAGAAGCCACTGTCCCTAGAGCCTTCTGCGGAGGAGCCAGATGTAGGGGTACGGAAGGGCTTAGAGGGGTGACACCTGACCTGGCTGGAAAGGCGTGGCCTGCTCTGGCTCTCTTCATACACGGTCGTGTGCTGCCACCTGCTGGCCAGATGGGGGCACAGTCAGAAATCAGCAAAAAGTACCCTGCTCCCAGCCTGGTATCTACCAGGACAAGGAAGGCTAGGATCAGACTGCGCCCCATTTGCGCATACGCACACTTGGAATCAAGCGTACCATCAGTTCATTTTTTGGCACCCCGAGACTGCGCAACTGTTTTGAAAACGTTTGGCTCATTTTTAAAGCTTTTAATTTAAGGTGTTTATTTAAAATAAGGTACATAGAATCAAACTCAGGACCTTACACTTGCCAGGCAGGTGCTGTGCCGCTGAGTTAGGCCCGGCCCAACTTCTGCCTCATTCAAAGCAAAACCCTAAACTTGTTACATCTGTCGCCTTCTCAAAAATATTTTCTAAGACCCGAAAATATGAGAATCAGCACACGTCACCATCCGCGCCTGTAATGCCAGTGCTCCTGGGGCTGAGGCGGGAGGATCGAGACCGTCTGGGGTTAAATAATGATTTCAAAAGCAGCCTGAGCGGCATAGTAAGACTATGTCTAAAAAAAAAAAAAAAAAAAAAAAAAAACTTTAATTAATTAATTCATTAGAAAATAAAACCAAGATCTCCTCCGTGATGTCACATGGGTCCCAGCATTCGCTTACAGCCTTTTTAAAAATGTATTTGGTACAGGGTCTCACTACATAGTTCGTAGTGATCCTCCTGTTTTCGGTCTCCCCAGCGCTCAGATTACAAGTGTGGACCACCACATTCGGACTCGGTTGCCGGCTCAGCATGCCCAGAAGATGGAGCCGCCACAGGACCAGGGATCAAACCCTGGTCTCTGTGCTTGCCAAAGCAGGAGTTTAGCCCACTGAGATATTTAGCCGGACCATGAAAATATTTAATTTAAAAAGTAAGTTTGTGTTTGTGAGACCTAAAAGTACAACCACTGTGAGAAATGGGCACACACAGCTGCCCCGTCTTGATCTTTCCCATTTGCCTTCCCTCCCTGCTTCCTCGCTTCTATTTCCTCCACTCCCAGACCACTTTCCCACCTTCACAGAGGCTATCTCCGTATCTCTCATCTTCTGTCTTCCATTGTGCTCTTTACATTATTTAGCCTTTGGGATTCTTTTTTTTTAAAGAATTTTTTATTTTATTTATTTATGTTTTTCTTGTTTCATAACCTTTATTTGCTTATTCACTCATTTTTTATGGCTGGCTCAGCCCGCGCCCTGACGGCAGGGCTGGCGCAGCATGTGGTGCCGGGGGTTGAACCGCGGTCCCTGAAGCCGCCCAAGCTTTCCCAAGCAGGCGCTTTAGACCACTGAGCCATCCCGCTGGGCCCCAGCCTTTGGGATTCTTAACCAAGAGAAACTGTGAGCCGGGTGTGGTGGCGCACGTCTGTAATCCCAGCACTCGGGAGGCTGAGGCAGGAGGATTGGTGCGAGTTCGAGACCAGCCTGGGCTACAAAAGTGAGCTCAAGGCCAGCCTGAACTGCACAGCGAGACCCTGTCTAAAAAAAAAAAAAAAAAAAAGCAGAAACTGTGACGTCGACCCTTCTGCGTCTGGTTTACTTCCTGTAGCATTATGGTCTCAAGGGTCATTCATTGTCCCACCAGTGACTCAAGTTTGGCCTCCTTTATGGCCTGGTTGTGTATAAATACCACGTTTACTTTATCTATTTGTCTGTTGATAGGCATACAGTCCACTTTCCACATTTACCTATTATGAGCCTTGTTGCTATAAACACGGTTATGTATTCACCACTATAACATGTTGTCTTTAACTCTCTCCCAGAGATCTCCAAAAGAGTATAGCTTGCTCAGAGAGAATTTCTATCTTTAGTTTTCTGAGTCTCCATACTGATTTTCTATATTGGTTTTACTAGCTTACATTCCTACCAATAACGTAGTACTCTCCTTTCCCCACAACCTCGTCAGCACTTGTTGACTTCTGAGTTCTCTCTGGAGGAAGATGGAATCTGGAGTGGTTTTGCTTTGAATTTTGCTAAGAACCAGAGTTGCTGAACATGTCTTCATGTACCTGTTGACCCTGGACACTTGTCCTTCTAAGAAGTATCTCCTCAATTCACTTGCCCATATTTTTTATTAAGCCTTTTATTTTGAGTAATCCCATATTTTTTGAGTGCTTTAGATATTTCCAATATGGGTCTTTTGAGGAGTAGCAGGAAATTTTTTTCCCATTATGTACATTGTCTCTTCACTCTGTTGTTTGTTTCCAGCTCTGTAGAAGCTGTTAAATTTGTTATGATCTCAGAGCCAGCCAGATAGCCCAGCAGACTAAAGTGCCTGCTTAGGCAGAGCACAGCAGCTGGGGTTCGATCCCCAGTGTGCTGAGCTGGCGCCACCCCCAAGACACGCTGAGACAGAGATTGAGACTGAATGTGGTGCTGCAAGCCTGTCATCCCAGGGCTTGGAAGGCAGAAAATAGGAGAATCATGAGTTCAATCTATTTAGTGAGACCCTATTGACCCTGTAGACCCTGTCCTAAGTGTATTAAAAATTTTGATCTGTTCTCATTTGTGCAGGGGCCGTGCTATTGTGGGGGTTCTGTTCAGAAAGCCCCTGCCTCAGTCTTCCAGAGTGTGACTCATTTTATCTGCAGCAAAGTCAGTGTTCCTGTTCTGGTAACTGGGTCTCTGTTCCATTTTCACTCATCTTTAGCCAAGGGTGAGAGCTGTGGTCCACACTCACACTTCTGCCTGTGGATAACCAGTTTTCTCAGCATTGTGTGATAACCAGGCATCTTTGCTCCAGCTCTTCCTCTTTGTTGAAGGTTAGGTAGATGAATGTGCCTGCGATTGTTTCTAAGCCGAGATTATGTTCCATGGTCCGCTGGTCTGCTTTTGTGCCTGTACCATGTTGTCTTTATCACAGCACCTTTATAGGAAAACTTCCAACCTGGGATTGTAAAGCCTCCTGTTTCTCTCCTGTTGCCTTGGTTTTTTATGGGACCATAAAAATTTCAGGGTTTATTTTTGGTTCTCTGAAGAATGCTGTTGGTATGTTGGGATTACATTAAATTCTACGTATCCTTTTTGGTACTTTGTACATTTTGACAATATCAGCTCTGCTCATCCAGTGCCAGGGGACATCTGTCCATTTCCTGAGGTCCTCTTTAACATCTTTCCTTCTTTTTTTTTTTTTCAAAGTACTATAGTTTTTATTATTGAGGTCTTTCACTTCCTTGGTTAGGCTAAGTCTTGTTTAATTTTTAAAAACTACTATGAATGGGATTATCTTCCTGATTTCTTTCCTTGTTGGCATACCATAATGCTATGAGTTGTGCTGCTTTTATCCCTTGTTTCTTTGCTGAGTTTTTTTCTGCATTTAGGGCTTTTTTTTCCCTGCATTTAGGACAGGATCTACAGGGTCTCACTACACAGATCAGACTCATAGCGATTCTGCTGTTTTCAGCCTCCCAAGCACTGGGATTACAGACTTGCCCACCACACCTGGTCTCAATCGCCTTCTCAGTGCCCCAGGGTCAGGGCTGGCACAGATGCCAGGGATTAAACCCTGGCTGCTATACTCTGCCTAAGCAGGTGCTATAATCCACTGAGCTACCAGGCTGGCCATGAATTTATCAGTTCTTAGAGTTTTTGGGTGGAATTCTTGTATTATGATTTTTCTTTTTGGTGTTTAATGTAAAAGATGATGTCATCTGCAAATAACAATAGTTTGACTTTTTTTCCCTAGATATATCCCTTTTATTTTTATGTTTATTTATAAAATATAAATAGTTGTCCCTCTTGATTATTGTGGCTAAAATTTAGAGAACTATGTCCAATAGTAACGGTAACAGTGGCCACCTCCATCTCCTTCCTGACTTTAAAGGCAAAGCTTTCAGTTTCCCCTCATTTAAAACAATGGTATAAAAAATAAAATTAAATAATGTTATAGCTGGGAAGATAGCTCCATGACACAAGTGCCAGCCTGGCAAGTGCAAGGTCATGAGTTTGAACCCCGGTCCCGTTAAAAAAAAAAAAAAAAAAAAAAAAAGTTGTTTTTGTGGCCAGTGAGATGGCTCAGAGGTCTAAAGTGCCTGCTTGGGCAACCACAGGAACCGTGGTTCGATCCCTAGCACCATATGCTGCACCAGCCTCACCCCCAGAACAGGCTGAGCTGGCTGTTAAGAAAAATAAAAAATATAATAATGTTGTAGGGCTGGGGATACATCTCAGCAGCACAAGCACCTACTTGGCAGCACAAGGTACTGAGTTTGACCCCTAGTACAAAAAACAATGTTACAGTAGGTTTGTCATAAATGAAATAAGTTTCATTAATGACAAAATTAGTTTGAAATAAGGCCATCTATGCTTATCTTTGTCAAGATTTCTTTTATTATAAATGAATTTGAGTTTCTATCAAAGACTTCTCTGTTGAGGTGATCATGTGACTTACATTCGTGCTTTTTTATTTTTTTTAAGAATTTTTATTGCCGGGCATGGTGGTGCATGCCTGTAATCCTAGCACTTAGGAGGCTGAGGCAGGAGGATCAGTGTGAGTTCGAGACCAGCCTGGGCTACAAAAGTGAGCTCAAGGCCAGCCTGAACTGCATAGCGAGACCCTGTCTCAAAAAAGACAAAAAAAAAAAAAAAAAAAATTTATTGTTTTTATTTTTTTGTTGTTGTTTCAGAACTTTTGTTTGTTTGTTTTATTTATTTTTATGGCTGGCTCAGCCTGCCCTGAGGGCAGGGTTGGTGCAGCATGCGGTGCCAGGGATCGAACCGCAGTCCCTGAAGCCGCCTAAGCTTTCCTAAGCAGGCGCTTTAGACTACTGAGCCATCCTTCTGGGCCCCATCGTGCTTCTTTCTTTTAAACCAGCTTTAGAAGGTTTTGTTTTGTTTTGTTTTGTTTTGTTTGCTGGCTCAGACTGCCTTATGAATAGGTGTGGGGATTGAACTGCCATTCCCCATACCTAACAGGGATTGCCCGTGCAGGCACTTAAGTCACTGAGCTAACCTAAAGTTGAAAAGGGTTTTTTTTGTTTTACTTTAAACTATTTTTAATTGACTGATTGATTAATTAATTTGGTACCAGGCCTCACTAAGCAGTTCAGCCTTGTAGTGATCCCTCCTTTCTCAGCCTCTCCAGTGCTGGAATTCCAGGTATGCGCCACCATGACTGGTTTCGGTGGTCAGCTCAGCATGCAGTATCAAAAATGGAACTTGTGTCCTTGTGCTTGCCAGGCAGGCACTTAGACCACTGAGCTATCACCTCAGCCCCTTGCTTCTATGTGATGAATTTATTCCATACACTGAACTATCTTTGTCTCCTGGGATGAAGCCCTTCTGATATGTATGGTCATGTGAATGATTTGTTGCATTCTGGCTTATTGTTCCTTCTTTTAGTAAATTTGGCTAAGGGTTTATTCTTTCAAATGACAAGCTCTTTAGTTCATTGTTTCTTTGTATTGATTTTTTAGTGTCAATTTCATTCATTTCCACTCTGACCATTGTCATTTTTTTCCTTCTACTAGTTTTGAGCTTTTCTTTTTCTTTTAACTTTATTTATTTATGTATGTTATGGCCGGCTCAGCCTGCCCTGGGGGTGGCGCTGGCAAGCATGTGGTGCCAGGGATTGAGCAGCAGTCCCTGCAGTTGCCTAAGCAAGCGCTTTAGACCACTGAGCTATGTTGCCAGCCCCTCTAGTTTTGGGTTTGGATTGTTCTTATCTTCCTGGGATCTTTTCGTGCATTGTTGGCTTGCTCATTTGGGATTGCTCTTTTCATTGAACTAGTACATTCACAGGGATCGACTTCCATCCTACAAACTCTTCCACTGTGTCCCACAGGCTTTGGTATGTTGTGTTCCCACTGTCATCTGATTCTAAAACTACCAAAATTTCTTCCCTGATTTTTTCTATGACCCCTTGGTTATCCAATAATAATTCATTTTCATGTATTTTCAGTCTTCCATGCTTGTGGAAATGCTGCCTTGTGCCAAGTGTGAGTGTGTGTTTGCTTAAGAACACAGGCACCAACTGGTTGAGAAGCACCGAGTGCCAGGAGGTGAAGCTTCCCAAGGCCTTGACTTCATCACTTGCACTGCCCAGGTTGTGTCTGTGAGGCCCTCGGCACCCCTGAAAATGGGTGGATGCCTGGGTTTTCAGGACCCCTGACTCTAGCGAGCCCCCAGACCTCCTGACCCAGCCACCTTCAAGTCTATTCATCATGTCCTGCTGCTTCGGCAGAGGCCAGATGTCACAGCTGTGGTCATAGAACACAATGCTGCTTCCTCGCTAGCTCTGCCAGGTCGGGGGATCTTGCTCGTGACCCCCCAGCCTGCCCTAGGTCCCCGTTCCTCCCACGTCAGCCGTCTGCAGTTCCATCCTGCATGACTACTGCAGCATTCTACCCACTTCCTCCAGCACGCTTATGCCCCCGTCATACGTGTGTGTATTTCATCTTCTCCAGTCTGCATTACCCCATCCACCTGTCCATCCTGCTGTATTCCCAGCACCTATCGTCTAGGATGTATTTATCAGTGAAAGAATGCTGGATAGCAGCAGCACAGGCTGGACCTGGCCCTGGGCACACTGAGCTGACCACCAAGGCCAGGCATGGGGGTGCTCGCCTGTAATCCCAGCACTGGGGAGGCTGCAGACAGGAGGATCACTACAAGTCTTAGCTGCACAGTGAGACCCTGTACCAAGTACATATTTTTAAAAAATGAGTGAATGAATGACCATAGAAATGTATTGAGAAGCCAATGGCAATGAAGACAATCTACACAAGTTCAAAATATGCAGCTCATCCCATAGGAGCAGGCAGTCCCATCCTGCGACCCACGCCTTGGGAACATGGACAGCCACAGCTGGGAGCAGCCAGAGCTGCATGTGCACTGCGAGCCTCCGCTGCCACCACCATCTGTCCCATCATGCTGAGAAGCAGAGGAGCAGAGGACCACTGAACCCCGGGGCCTCTGCTCAGGACAGCCTGAGGGCATGAGGTGGCACAGCGAGCCAGGCCACCAGCTGCTACCATTTCACCGGGGCATAGCCCTGGTGCAGTAGCCATAAGCCCCACTTACTAGGCCAGCCGCAGGGCTTCCAGTTGCTCCCATGTCTCCTCTTACAGAGGCCAGAGTGTAGAGTGGGAAGAACTCATCCTGCCCTAAGGAACGCTTATTAACACCTCCAGTCTACAAAAGGAAAGCTAAGGAGCCTGACACCCCACGCTGGGAAGTGCACTACTTTCTGGCCTAGAAGGGTCTTAGAGCCTTCAAGGGGGAAACGGAACATCGCAGTGGTATTCGCTCAGGATCGGTGGTGAGGGAAGCTTGATGAGCACTGTACCCACAGACGGTTGTTGGGGGGAAGCACTTGCTTGGCTTCCCTGGCTGTGCTGCTTGGGCGGCTTCCCCTGCCGTGCAGTGCCACTGGATAGGTGTGGGCCCCTCTGCCATGGGCTGTTCCTCTCCTGCTAGGACAAACTGTCCCCCAGAGTAGGCCCTGCTGGAGAGCCCATCCTGAGAGAACAGGTCACGTCCACGTGAAATGATCAGGGACTCCTGGGCAGCGCCAGCCTCAGGGCAGGCTGATGTGCGGGTTCTTGAGGAAGAAGGCCAGCTTTGGGGCCAGGGCGTCCAGTTCGCTGGAGCTGACGGACTGCAGCAGGTTGCTCCTGGGGACGAAGTAGTGCTTGAGCAGGTGCTGGCTCACGGCCTTGTGCAGCTTCCGCAGCAGGCGCGGGAAGGCGCTCTGGAACTCGCGCCAGTCCTTGGGGTGCGGGTACTTCTCGCAGGTCCAGAACAGCACCATCTAAGTGGGGAAGAGGGGGTCAGACAGGGCTCCGGCAGCCGCGGAGAGGACTCCAGAAGCAAGGGCCTAGGAGTCACCAGAGACACCGGAGACACCGCGAACCATGAGCCCAGCCCCAGGCGCGCCGTCGCTTTTTCCAGGAGACTCCTCCGCCTCTTTATTCGTTTGCTGTCCTCTGCTGTTTCCAATGACCACTACTCTCCTTACCTCTGTGGTTCCCCACTCAAGCCAGATGTCTCCGTCTCCGTCTCTATGGGGAATCTGAAACCCTCATGACCCCAACCCCTTGCTCTCCCCACAGGGCCCCCTCCTCTGTCGCCCCCAGGACCCTGGGTCCTGCTTCTTCCTCTGGGGCTTTCAGCCCATCCCCATAGCCTGCCCTCCCAGCCTTTACCTCCCCACTGCCCTTGCTCTGACCTCTGCAAAGCTGGGCTTCCAGGGCAGCGCTGCTCCTGGGCGCCGGTCCTCTTCTCTCACATACTCCGCACCCCCCTCCCCCAGAGCCTCCTACCACTAACCCTAAAAGCTGCTCTCTTGAATCCTAGTGCCCTCCGTGTTTCCTAACCCAGGAGGCTTTTCAGCCTTAGCTTTGTCTGGTCTTTCAGCAGATCAGCCTCCCCTACTCACGCCCTCCCTCTCCAGAGGCTTCCATCTATCGGAGTATGAGCGATTTGCAAATCATGTTCTCCACCTCACAATCCTCCGCCTCCCTCCTTGCAGAGTCGTGCTATGCGGAAGTTCTCCGTCTGAACCTGGCCACTCCGAACTGTGTGCCATGCACAGCCATGCACGCCCAAGCCTAGGGCCATGCTTCTCCCCCACCACCCACACGCAAACCCTGCCAGTCCCCCTGCCAAGGATTTCTCGGATCTGCCTTCCCCGCCGCAACCTTCTTCCATGTGGCCCCTGCAGCGCACCAGCCCTCTGCCGCAGCTGTCCCTGGTTATCAGTGTCACTCAACCTGTTACCACCCACACTGCGGTCTGCAAGAACTTTCTGAAATAGAAAACTTTGCTCCTTCAAACTGTTTTTCTTTTCAGGCCTAGTTGCTAGGGTTTGAGCCCAAGGCCTTTGCACTGAGCTACACCTCCAGGCCTTTGTTTTTGCTCATCATTTTGAGACAGGGTCTTGCTAAGCTCCCAGGCTGGGTTCAGACTTGTGAGTCTCTTACGTCAGCTTCCCAGAGTGCTGAAAAATACAATTTTTAACATGATTTGGTTTATAAAGCTTGATCCCTCCCTTCCCTTCCAACTTTCCAAAAAGGGCACCGGTGCCTGGAATCAGCTTAGGTGGCCATCTGTGGATGAGTGGACAAAGAAAAGGAGATACAGAGACTCTACAGAATATTATTCAGCTATGAAAAAAGAATAAAGCTGCGTCTGGAGAAAAATGGATGGAACTAGAGGAAATCATGGTAAGTGAAACCAGGCACATAAAGGCGAATATCACTTGTTCTCTAGGAGCTAAGGAAAATGCAGAGCCAAATGTGAAATAGTATTCACTAGGATTTGGAACAGCATGGAGTGCCAGTGGGGAGAGAGGACCTGGAAATGTTGGTTTGGGCCAGTAGATGGTATACACATGTGCGGAAAAGTCTCACTGAGCCCTTTTAACGTGTTCCATTAATACACATCAAAAAATAGAATGCATTTTGGAAGAATAAGCCTGCGGTGAAGGATGGTTTCTCCTTTAAAAGGTTTTTGGGGAAATCGGAGATTTACATACACCTCTCATATACACAGATCCACTCGAAGCGGACCAAGGACTGAGGTATAAGACCTCAAACTATGGAAACATGGAAAGAGACCAGGGAAACTCTGAAGACACTGGTGTTGGCAGAGGTTTTGGAGGAAGTCCCAATAGCATGTGTGACAAATGTAAACACAGACCAACAGGGTCATTTATGTCCAGTGAAGCAGCAGCTCCTGAAGAGCAACTTCCTGGAGTGAATGCAACGCAACGCAGCCTTTGGGACTGCAAGAGGGTGACCACAGGGTGCAAGGATTTCCTGCTTCAAACTGACTGCAAGAGTCAATGTGTCCTAAGACACAGAGGTAATAAATGTTTGACAAGAAAGAAATGCTACTTGCCCTGATTTGATCCCTGTACATTGTGTAATGTCACGGTGTCATAGCATGCCCTATAAATGCATGCACTTATTATGTGCTAATCTAAAAAAAAAGTCAACACACTATTTCTTTTTTTTTTTTTTTTTTTTTTTTTTTTTTTTTTTTTTTTTTTTTTTTTTTTTTTTTTTTTTTTTTTTTTTTTTTTTTTTTTTTTTTTTTTTTGAGACAGAGTCTTGCTCTGCAGTTGAGGCTGACCTTGAACTCACTTTTGTAGCCCAGGCTGGTCTCGAACTCACACCGATCCTCCTGCCTCAGCCTCCCGAGTGCTGGGATTACAGGCGTGAGCCACCATGCCCGGCTACCACACTATTTCTGATATCATACCAAAGGAGGAAAAGGTTGAAGAGGAAGGGAGCTGAAGGAGGGAAGAGAGAGAGGGAGGGAGTGAGGGAGGGAGAGAGGGTAGAGAAAGAGGGACCAGAACAGGGCACTGGAAGGGAAAGGCAGGGGGCCAGTGGCGGCTCCCCCAGTCAGTATTGGAGATGCACTTACTGTTCAGCTCTATGTACTTCACATACGTAATCATTAATGGAATAGCAGAGCAGAACTACTGCCCCATCCTGGGTTTATCCCACCCTTCTCTTGCTCTGAGCAGCTCCCTGGACTCCCACCTGACTAGAACTGCAGGGACTCTCTGCATCCCAGTGCCAGCTCACCTGCAGATGGTGGGAGGTGATGACTGGCCTCCTCCCGGGACACCAGATGTCCTCCAGCAGTTGCCTCAGGCCCCGAAGGCACTGTCTGCGGCAGCCCCCATCCTCATCCAGCTGCTCCAGCAGCATCTGCTCAGCCTGGGAGAAGCTCAGCTCCCAGTGATAGCTCGAGCGGGCCAACAAGTTGAAGCCAAAGGACTGGAAGAAGAGAAAAGTCTAGGATTTAGGAAACAAGAATGATACGGAGATAGAAAGCTGTCAGCTGGCCTGTGACCCTATGGAGGGGCGTGATGCACCCTTGTGGGCCCAGAATGGGAACCTGGGAAGACGCGGCCACCACAGCTATGGACAGCCACAGGAGAAGCCTGCAGCAGAGCCCCCATCACCTCAAGGCTCCCAAACACAAGCTGCAGGGCCTACCCGCCAGTTCAATTTGGCAGGTCCAGGGTGGAGCATGGGCTCCTGCTTTCCCACAGTCCACAGGGGTCCTGGCTTTGCTTCCAGAACTTCAGACAGAGAGAACCCTCAGCTCAGCTTCAGAAGCTGAGGAGCAGCACCAGCGAGGCTGACCAGTTGGTAGCACCTCTGCCCTGGGGAGCAGGGTCCCTATCACTGGGTACCTTGGTGCACTCCACTTGCTCAGGGGAAGGCCAGCGCTTCATACACCGAGGCCACTGGGCTTTCTCTGGCCAGGCATTGGGGATCTCGACCGTGGGGGCCAGCTCGAGTTCCACTTGACAGACAGATGTTTCCACGGTGACCCAGACTGCAGGGCTGTTTGTCAGCATGCTCACTTTACCTGATGGGAGAGGACCAGACACACCATGAGTGGGAAGCCACAGGCTGTGGCGGTGCAAGCTCTGGGGAAGGAATCTGTCAACAGTGCTATGAGGGCTCCTGGTCATGCAGGGGGGCTTTCCTGCAGTACCTGCAGCACCCAAGAGGGGGATCTTCAGCCAGACCTGACCACTAGCCCACCAGCCTTTGTTAGAGTGCTGCTAGGAAATCCCCATTCCCTTAAAAGTTTTGCATACTTTATTTTACTTGCATATTTATTGTATTTGCATATTTTTAAAGTTTTACAAATTTTAGTATATTTTATTTGATGTACATGACACTGGAGATTGAACTCTGACCCTAACATATGTTAAGTATGTGTCCTCACTGAGCTACCCCGACAAAGTATCTTTTCATTTAAATAAATAAATTATTTTCAGAAGGTTCAATTGAAGAAGCTATAAAATAAAAGAACAGGTAACACTCTGTTATGGTTTGTGTCCAGACACTCTGCCAAGCCTCATGTAGTGATAGGGTGGGCTTCTAGAGTACTTGATTGATTCAGGTGCAATGCTGGGATTGTGGGCACGAGTGCTACATCTGCCCTGGGGTAGTAGCCAGCATACACTACAGGAGGCAGAAAGAGGCTTACCACGTGTCTCACTCTCTTTGGGTTTGCTATCTTCCAGATCTGAACTATTGCTGCTCTGCCATGTGCCGCCTGGCCACGGGACTACCAGTTATGAACTGAAACCTCTACAAACGGTAAACTAAATAAACCTTTCTCTTTTTAACTTTAGGGGTAGGGTGTTTTGTCCCAGCAACAAGAGAAAAGTAAATGGTCTGTATCTTTTTCATTTTACTCAAGCACTCAGACCTTGGTTGCACAGAATGCAAACATAAAGAAGGCCAGGGTCATTTCTTCATTCTTCACCAAAAAGTTCTGACATTGCTGAAGGACAGCCACTTTGGTGGAATTCTGATCCGAATCCCAGTCTCTTGGATGGTATTTCTACCATTTAGCCACTGAGCCACCCAGATCCTGGGCGTATTTATCACTGTCAGCCCCATAAATAAGGCCATTTGAAGGATGTCATGGTCACTGTTTTTTTTTTTTTTTTTGGGGGGGGTCTCTGCCTTATCTATCAGCCAGCAGAGATAGATAGACAGACAGACAGACAGACAGACAGAACAGACACAGACACAGACACAGACACAAAGACAGAGAGACAGAGACAGACAGACACAGACTGAGAGAACAGACAGAAACAGAAACAGAGACAGAGAGAGACAGAGACAGGGAGACAGAGCAAGAGACACAGAGACACAGACAGAGACACAGGGAGGGAATAAAGGGAGATGACTCTGGCTGAGCCTTCCAGCTTGTTCCCTGGACTGTGCTCATTTCTAATTTGCTGTGCCTTCTTTCAACACAGTGTGTTTTGTTTGTTTACTTTTGCTATGGACAAGGACATGTCCTGAACCAGGACCCATTACTTTGCTTTTCTTTGCTCAGAGAAGTAAATGGAAACTCATTACTTGTGTTAGGCTGCAGAGAAGCAAGGCACGGCTTCCCCTGGCCAGGTGTGCGAGATGGCCGCTGCCTGTCCTCAGGGCTGCCCAAGCAGGCATGGAGCACGCCTGGCACCTGAGCGTCGCTTACTCAGTCACCTCACCGGGCAGGCCCAGCTAAAATGCTTACTTCCATTTCCCTAGCAGTCATGTTGCAAAGTACAAGAGCTGAGTCTGTGGGTGCCAGGCTGTCCGGTCTCCCCCACCCCCCCTGCCTCTGGGCCCCACTCAGCTTGCTGCTGAGCTTGATGTACAGACCATTGGCCAGTTACTTATGCCAGGCTTTATCTGCTCCGTGGTTTTCTCATCTGTAAAATTGGCCCAAAAGCAATTCTTACTGTCTCAGGTTATCATAGAGATGAAATAATCCATGAAAGTGTTTTCTATGGGAATCCATTAAGCATGAGTTTTGTTTACTATGAAAGTTTAAAAATGTCTCCTTTTCTTCTCCCTTCTCCTTCTCCTTCTTCTTTTTATGTGTTTGGTACAGGGTCTCACTATGCAGCTTGAACTCATAGTGATCCTCCCAATTTCAGCCTCCCCAGTGCTGGGATTACAGGTGTGTGCCACCACACCCAGTCTTGGCGGCCAGCTCAGCACACCCAGGGGGTGAGGCTGGTACTGCATGTGGTGCTGGGGATCGAACCCTGGTCCCTAGGCTTGGCTAAACAGGCCCTTCGTCCACTGAGCTATCTTGCCAGCCTGTGTCTTTTTCTTCAAGCAAATGGAATTGCACTTTGCAGAGGTGGCCTCTCAATGTACCAGGGCACTACAGTTACATGGAGGCTCTTGCAGAAGAAATTGCTAATAAATAGCTAGGGTTTGCAGATAATTTGCTGTTTTAAACAACTGCATGTAAAAAAAAAAAAAAAAAAAAAAAAAACTGCATGTAGGTCCTGGAAGAAGGGTATAACTCACAGCCCAGCTAGCACAGTAGACTGCTTCAGTCCTCTGGAGTGTTCACTGGGCACAAATTCCCATCTTCGGCTTGTCACCACAGAAGAGAGAGCAACTTGCTACAGCACGCACTAAGCATGAGGTTCCTGTCTCGAGTAACATCTAAGCAAGGATTTGAGAGCCAAAGGGGAAGAGCACAACATCCCTTACCCCTTTCCTTGATCCACTCACCTGAGAGGTGACAGGCTGTAATCGCATTTTCCACCAGCTGCCGGAATACCTGGAGGACCTTGCCAGGCACAATGTCCCCCTCGATGTTCACGTCAGCCTGGTGCCACTGCCAGATGTTCTTCATGAACTGCTCCACACGCAGCCACTGCTGGAGGCCCTCGGGGGCCCGCAAGGGGCAGGAGAGCCGGGCACCCTTCAGGTCGTAGTACCGCCAGGACTGCTCCTTGGTCTCCCTATAGCCAGCCACACCCCTCAATGGCACCGTGACAAGGAGCTGAGTGGGAGCCAAAACCTGGGGTCGGGAAAGAGGATGTGTGTGAGTTACTGGCTGCAAGGGAGCAGGGGCGCTCCAGGAGACAACCGGTGGGCCGGGCAGCTCAGGGAGCCACTCTGTCCTCAGCAAGGTGCCCCAAGTGGACAGAAAACGAGATCTGGGTGCTGCAAGATAATCACATCTTTGTTGTGCTACTCAGGCATCACAGTGCTGTGGCAGGCAAGCAAACTCACTCACTGGGACGTGGCTGTCCTGGATCCGCAAGGGAAAAGAAGGGAAGGAAACCTGGATTCCAGAGAGGGCCAACGTGGGAGGTGAGGGGACTGGTATTCCCTGAGTCCTGTGCATACGAAGATGGCACTGCTCCTCTATTTGCCCATCGGGTCCCCATAGTTGCCCACTGAGGTGGGCAAATGGAGGACCACAGGCTAAAGAACCTGGATATCTCAGGGACAAGCCAGAATTTATGCTTAGATTTTTTTTTTTTTTTCTTTTTATGACAAGGTCTCACTATGCAATTCAGGCTGGCCTGGAGCTCACATTTTGTAGCTCAGTCTGGTCTAGAACTTGCACTGATCCTCCTGCCTCAGCCTCTCACGTGCTGGGATTACAGGCATGTGCCACCACTGGCCCAGCTGCAGATCTTTTGAATGTTTGTTCAGTGATTATTTTCTGACCCTGGGCTAGTTCTCAATCCAGAAGGAAGGACCTGGGATGTATAAAAGTTATGGTAAAAATAAAGGGTGGGAAGCAATGGGAAAAGAGGTAAATGAAGATGGCAGAATGCCATCCTTTCTTTTCATCTGTACTGACGACCCACAGCCAGTGTTAATGACTGTTGCAAAATCAAAGCTGAAATGGAAGCCTGTTTGCTTAGACAATATGAGCTATTGAGATGATTGTAAGTACTGCGGAGACCAGCAGAGTCCACCCACTTACTTTTTCCAGGAGCCAGGTAAGCAGCGGTCAGAGAGATGAACGCCAGGTCAATAGTTCAACAGCTAGAACAAGCCAGTCAGCATTGCAGTACTGCCAAAGGGAGCTTGAACTCTGGCTGCGAGGTACAGCAGCCGCTCACCCCTGTACCTTCCCTGTAGGTCAGCTACCTCCTCTTCACAGACAGTTCTGACAGAAGAATTTGCCTAGAACTGTCATTGGTCAATTAGGGAGTAAACACCAAAGCTAAGGTGAGTGGTGGGCAAGTCAGCAAAGTTTCAGTAGCATTTGTAGTCATTCCCCACCACGTATGTTACTGCCTGGCCTCTGTCTCCTGTCAGGTCAGCAGTGGCCTCAGCGCACAGATCCTACAGGGAACTGTAGCGTGTGGAATCAGGGTTGTTCACTCGTTTTAGACACCCTGAGCCATTTTCCCCTCACTCTGCATCCTAGCTGGTGAAAGAACATCTATGACACTGGTTCCTGGATTAAAAGCGTTGGTGGCTTCTTAGATCTGAAATGTCCCCCAAATGTCTTTTGTTTGAAGGAGGGGCCTGGTCGGGAAGGGTCAGTCAGTGGGGCGTGACCTGCATTCTTTCTCTGGCTCCACCCTTCTTCCTATGCTTTTGTTGTGGGGCCAGCAACCCTGAAATGAATCCTTGAAAACCAGGACCAAAAATACACCTCCCCTCCTTGACATTTCAGGTGTCAGGTATTTTTGTCTCTGTGAGGGAAAACTGAGTTATCCAGAAACTTAGTACTTAGAGTAGTATTAGAACCAGCTGATGTGACTATAGCTGACCTGCAGTTCAGAAGCCATCAGAACTAGTCTGTGGGAAAAGTTTGGACAGGTATGGAGATGCAAGGTAGAGAAGCCACAGAACGCTATTAACAGAGTCCAGTGGGTGACCTGCTGGGAGCTCAGAAGGCTGGGATGCTGATAAGAATGCATAGTAAGGGACAGTTTACTGTGTAAGGGATAAGCACCTGCCTGGCAAATGCAAGGACCCAGCTTTGATCCCCAGTATTGCATATGCCAGCCCTGTCGTGGGCGTGCAAAGCCAGCCACTGAGACCGAGCATGGTGGCACATGTCTGTAATCCTAGTGCTAGGGAGGCTGAAACAGGAGGATCACTATGAGTCCGAGCTGTGTAGTGAGATGCTATATCAAATATGAAAAATATAGCACAGTGAAAGCTAGACTCAAGAAGTGTCAGTTGTAATAAAAATTCTATTGGAAATTGGACTAGAGGCCATGGGTATTACATTCTGGCAAGGACCTCATGTGTATTTATCCATATCCTGAGATTTTGCAAGAGGTTCAGATTAAGGGCAGTGTATTAATTAATCTCACAGAGGAAATTTCAAGATAACCCAACATTCAAGCTCTAGTATGGGCACTGTTGGCTACTTTAACATAGATTCACACTGAAAATCAGGAAGAAAAATCAGAAGTGAAGAATGTGAAAATGATAAAACTTGGCCAGAAAGAAGTACTTGCAAAGCCGAGGCAAAGAAGATGTTGCCTGATGAAAAGTTATACATAACTTGCATCAGGATAACAGGAAAAACTTTCTGTGAGTATTCTTGGGCTCAAGAGTATAAAAGGTAAACTTTTCAAAGGCTTGGTTGGGTCTTTGCTCATTACAGGCTACCTAGAGAAGTACTTCCTTGTGTTCAGCCATCCAAGCATGCAGAAGCCACTACATCCATGGCTCAAGGGGAGCAGTTTCCTGCTCAGACTAACAGCAAACTATGTCATCCTCTACACGGTGTCAGTCAGTCAAGCATACACCATGCAAGCATCAAGGGGTCATAGAAGAATCCACCCACATTTCAGAAGGCCCAGGAGGTCAGCTAAAAATTTCTGGCAGTGTCATATTCCCTACCAGAAGCCCCTGACAGGGCAAAGCACAAGGGACACTGGAGGCCTCAGGGAGTGAGAGACAACAGGAACACACAATGGAAGGTCTTCTGAGGAAAGATACAGGCAATGAGCAAAGCCACCCTAAGAGATAGGCCATGTGACCCGCACCTAGCAGCACCCTGGGAGTGAGGCTGCCCCAGCCTTTTGGAGCTCACACCACTCTACAACCTGCCCTGGGTGATGGATATGGAGCTACAGAATTTCATATTTGTCCTGCTATGTTTCAGTCTTGCTTTGGTCAGATTTTCCTATATTTTTTTTTTTTTTCCATTTAGAATTGGAATGTTGGCACTGTGCTGTTGTACGCTGGAAGCATTTCACTTTCTGTTTTTTTCCTATATCTGACAGCTAAGAGTTTACTTTGAATCTCAGAGATTTTGTACCTGGACTTTTCAGGAATGTCGAAACTGTTAAGGCTTTGATGACTCAGAAATGAAGGGAATGCATTTTGCATAAGGAGAGGGACATGTGCCTTTGGGGACTGAAAACAGGACACCATAGTTTAAGTATAAAAATATCTCCCCAAAGTCTTGTGCTTGGGCATGGGTCCTGTTTGGAGAGGGCAGGTCAGTGGTGACATAGCCTGATCCCTGGCTCTTCCCTTTGTTCTCTGCTTCCTAGCTGGCACGGGATGAATGGGATTTTTCTGCCTTCCACCATGCCAATTTTTTGAGACAGAGTCCTACTATGCAGCTCAGGCTGACCGTGAACTCACTATGGAATCCCGGCTGGCAATCCTCCTGCCTCAGGCTCCTGAGTTCTAGGATTGCAGATGTGTACCACCACACCCAACCACCATGCTATCTCTGCTATTCAGATCTACCCAATCACAGACTGTGAATCAAATAAACCTTTCCTCCTTTGGTATGTGGCTGTGAGATATTTTGTCCCAAGAATCGGCAAATGACTAGTATACTATTTAGGAACGAGAATGCTCCAATAAGGTAATGCCTAGGAAATGAGACTGCAAGTGGCAGACACTAAGAACGCTCACGGGAACGTGACGTGATGACGCCGGTGCTAGAGCACCTGCCACATACCGAGCTCCGCCCACCCTAGCACCTTACTCTCTTGGTGGGCACTGAGGTCACAAGTGAGGCCTGCTTACCTTAATGTTCCCATTGTATGTGTCAGAACAGGGCACAGCTTGAAACCTTGTGTCTTGGCGGCTGATTTCTGTGGTCAGCTGGCTGATAACTTTCTGTACCTCATTCACAGTCTGGGAAACCTGATGGCGCCTCAAGTCCACCTGGATGTGAGGGGAGCAGAAAAGTGGTCATTTCCTGTGAGAGCTCAAGGACACTGGCATAAGGGGTATGACAAGGACATAGTGGTCAATGACCAGATGAGTTCTGAATAACCATCTTGCCTGCCCAAGACTCCAGGGGAGCTGAACTTGGTGCCAATTGAGATGACACTGTCAGTGCCTTAGTATTCTTTTCAGAAATGGGTGCATTCTTTCAACATTTGCCAAATATCTATGAGGAGGTGGCCTCTAGCCCATGTGCTGAGTCACTGCAGTGATCAGGACAACAGCAACACATCAGAGATACCTGCTCTTTTCTGGACTATGCAGGGCATACATACAAGTGTGCATGTAATATAGTGTTAGGGTTGATAATTGACACAAAGAAAAATAAATCAGGACAAAGAAGTAGCGAATGAAGGGGCCACTATTTCACACAAAGAGCCCAGGGAGAGCTTCCCTAAAGAAGAGACACCTGGCTGAGTCAGGCAGGCAGCCCAAGAAAGCAGATGATCCCAAGGTCCCTGAACCTGGAGCAGTAGGACAAGGCTTACAGTCCAGTGAGGTGGCCATAGTAGTTAGAGCTTGAAATGACGAGGAGGAAAAGTGGTAAGAGATTAATGTGGGGGCTGCATGATCACCAGAGGCTTTGTGAACTACTCCAAGACCAGAGTGGAATAATAATGCTAGCTCCCCAGGTTGGTAAATGTTAAACAGCTTAGTGTGTGTAAACACCCAGCAGATTGCTTCTCACTTATGTCATCATCTGGCGACGGTTCCCTTCAGCTTTGGCTTCACTCCTTCTGTTGCTAGAGCAGAGAGGGTGAACCTTGAGAACTTTCAGTAATAACAAGCGGCCCACTGTTGCAGGGGGCCATACGCTTGCCGCCCTTGTGCTAGATCCTCAAGGATAAGCACATATTTATGTTTCCTCGGGCTGCTATGAGTCACCAAGAACTGGAAAACTCCCGTGGCAAATGGAAGGTTAGTGAGAGATCTGAAGTTGAAGGAAATGGGTGCTTGTGAGAAGCACAAAGGAAGCTTTAGCAAACTCAAATGAAAGAAGAAGTGGAGCCTTCACACTTCTGAATGCAGGGGGCTTGTTACCCTCCTCAGGAGGCAGCTGTGGCGCTCGGGTCTCCTTTAGGCAGGGGTCGATATTAAGCAAAATATGACACAATGAAAAGTAATTAATCCTTGTCAGTGAATTTTGTATTTCTTCTCAATTTTATTTAATAACTATTTCTACACATTTTTCAGGAGTTTTGAGACACATGTACACTGGTCCAAATAGCTATGAGAGAGCAGACGTCAGTAGACAATATGAGTGCAGGGGACCATCGTGGAGATGTGTGGAGTCCCACCGAGTCCAGCACAGCCAGCAAATCTAGTGTGTAGGTCCATGGGAGCATATCTCTAAGCTCAAGACCATCTCTGAAAACTAAGCTAATACTATCCAGATGCCTAGCACTGCAAAGAGCAGAAACATAAGATGAGGTCCCTGGTTGTAAGGACCAATCTTGGAGGACATATGCTGTGCACATGGAATGATGTTGTCCAAAGCATGTGTCTTGCCTCATCTTGAATATGCTAAGGGCATCCATACCAAACTCTCACATCTTTGCTCTCCCCTGCAGCCACTCACCCATCTACCTGTCTTGGATGTCCACCTCACTGCATGGCATGGGAGAGGAGACCAACATTGCCCTCTTCAAACATTTTTAAACTTTGGAGGCTGTGAGTCTTCTAGATTGTACTAGCAGGAGAGAGAAGATGGTCACAGAGGGCCCAATCATTCACTCTACCAAAAATAGAATGGGACGCTTACAGAAGCTTGTCATTTTTTTGGTACTGGGAGTGGAACTCACAAACTTACACTTGCTAGAAGCTTATAATTACAGGACCTCTAGGGTGTGGGGCTCGCCTTAGGGCTGTGATTCACCTTCTTTTATCTAACTGTGCTGAACGTCCACTTCTTGCTGGACTCCATGGTCACAACCAGAGATTTGAAGATGTGTTGACAAAGCAACTTCAAGTTAAAGTAATAAACTCAGTATTAAAATTGCCACAGCCCCGTTCTGCAGAGAGGTTTACAAAGCAGAAAAGGAACAACTAGCACCTCTAGTCTTAAGCCAGGTAGATTCCTGGAGGCAGAAAATACTGGAATTATATCTTGAAAAATGAGTAAGACAGCTAGGGAGACAGCTCAGCAGCATAAGTGCATGCCTGGCATGTGCAAGGTCTGGGGCTGGATCCCCAGTACCTCAAAAATAAAAAAATAAAATAAAAAATAAAACAGGAAAGAAAAATGAATAAGAGTTCACTAGGAAGAACAAGACATGAAGGTTTTCCCAGAAAGCTAACATGGTAGGTATCAAGAGATGAAGAGAAGAACAGAGAGAACCACCATTATTCCTAGGTTATTGCTGGAGCAGAGACTGCTTTGGTAAGGTGGGAGGGTAAACAGTAAGAGCTCTGAAAGACAAAAGACCATTCACAAAGGGTTCTACAAGCTTCTCAAGAGCTTTGCCCCTAAGAGTAGGACTGCTTCATCTAGTGGAGGGGTTGGCTTGGAGAAGAGGAGGTAGAGTGGCTGTGAGACAGTACAGGGGGACAGAGGTAGGCGACACCTCCAAGAAGCTCCAAGCTCCACGGCAGAAGACAGCAAAATTAATGGAACCAACAGGTTACTGATGAAGGTATTTGTGCTTCTGTTCAGGATGACACATGGTGGAGCAGGTTTAAACGCTGAGAGAAAAAGGCCAGGGGAGGAGGAAAAGGCTGCAGAGGTCAAAAGCAGAGTAAGAACTTCCCACAGGGAAGAAATCATGCAAATTTGAGAACCTCGGGGCCAAATTCAGCAGCTGTTTCGGAAGGGAAGAAGGAAATGGTGTGCAGGTGTAGGGGAAAGGGTCGGGGATGGCAGGCTTCAAAGAGATTTCCTGTCTGTCATTTGTTCTTTGTGGTGAGTACAGGGGGAAGGAGCAGATAGGGGGGACCTCAGGTGACAACCTGTGGAAATAGCTTTGCTAGGAAGGAAGGACTAGGTAGGAATATGAGTAAGGGCGGCCATGCAGCAGGAAGACTCCTGAGGCTGTGGGTTGTAAGCAGGCTTGGCGTGAGAATTTTACCACCTTCCCAGGCTTCTGAGCGCCTCCTTCCACTGCTCTG
This sequence comes from Myocastor coypus, assembly GCA_004027025.1. Taxonomy (NCBI): domain Eukaryota; kingdom Metazoa; phylum Chordata; class Mammalia; order Rodentia; family Myocastoridae; genus Myocastor; species Myocastor coypus. The sequence goes on along the minus strand of PVJA010024649.1, from coordinate 1,058 downwards.
CTGTGCTGTAGGAATGTGCTGGAAGCAACACATACATTTCATTTGCTTCCTAACTACAACAAATGTTCTACATTTGGGGTCAAAGCTCTCAACATAATGGACCCAAAGTCTCCATTTATTTCGGAGTGTGCACCAGTCATGCTAGCATCCCACAAGTGCACTAGCAGTGGGCACGGTGATGCCAAGACTGGACCAGACGGAGGCCAGGTGGGAGGAGAGGCAGAGGCCCACCCCGGGCAGCTCCATTCCCCCTGCCCCCCAGCTGGGCTGCAGGCTCCATTCTACCAGGTGCAGCCAGGCCTGTTCTTCACCATCTCTGACCACAATTCCTGCTCTAGGCTCCAACTTTTATGGGCTCAATGAGCAATGAACCACCCTAGAAATGATTTATGCTGAGTACCTCAAGATCCACCCCATCCATACACCTCTCATCATTCTCAAAGCATAAAGCCTAACAAAGAACCCCACCTTCCATGGCCCCTCACTTATTCTGACCACAGGCCAGAGAGACAGAGAGCCCTCCAAGCCCAGCCCATAGTCCACTCACTGTCTCTCACACTCAAGAAACAAGACACCAGGGACAACCTTGAGGTGACCTCATCACCAAGTTTAGTTCAGAGAAAAGCTTTCAAAAAGAAACCTTAGCCGGGCATGGTGGCGCACGCCTGTAATCCCAGCACTCGGGAGGCTGAGGCAGGAGGATCGGTGCGAGTTCGAGACCAGCCTGGGCTACAAAAGTGAGCTCAAGGCAAGGCCAGCCTGAACTGCACAGTGAGACCCTGTCTCAAAAAAAAAAAAAAAAGAAACCTTAAGAGCTGGTGAGAGCCAGACATGGTGGTGCACGCCTGTAATCCCAGCACTTGGGAGGCTGAGGCAGGAGGATCCGTGCGAGTTCGAGACCAGCGCCTGGGCTACAAAAGTGAGCTCAAGGCAAACCTGACCTGCATAGGGAGATCCTGTCTCACAAAGACCAAAAAAAAAAGAGCTGGTTAGATAGCTCAGCAGACTAAGCACCTGCTTAGGCAAGCACATGGACTGGGGGTCAATGGCAGGGGTAC
>PVJA010024648.1:0-31614 GCA_004027025.1 Myocastor coypus | reverse complement strand
TTTTATTGTTTAAATTTAACAATGGTTATATTACATATTTTCATCATCGGATCAGTTTAGATTAATACATATAGGTATATAAGATTGATCAAACAACTAAACATTAACCTTTCTAAATCCACATTACTTTTTTTTTTCTTTTCCCCCTTTTTTTCTTTGAAAGTTGACATATTGCATATTGTCCTCACAATCATTCTATTCTTTTGTAATTTAAAAAAAAAAACTTATTTATTTGATACATTCTTACTACACAGCTCACACTCGTGGTGATCCTCCTGTCTTAGCCTCACCAGCGCAGGGATTACAATACAGGCATGTGCCACCACATCTGGTTCTGGGGCCAGCACAGCATGTCCAGGGTTCCAGGGCAGACATAGCCTGCAGTACCAGGATTCAATCTCAGATCCTTGTACTTAACAGGCAGGTGCTTAGACTGCCGAGATTTCTCCCCACCCTAGCAAATGTTAAAGTTGGTCTAAATGTCTTTTGCTTAAAGTGATGTGTATGAGTCTTTGGAGGGCCAAGAATGGTTTATGGTTGATACACTGTGTCAATTTGAGTTTAGAAGGTTCATTTAGTGACACAGCAGAGGGCCGGTCCTTACTTTGTAAATGCCCTGAGCCTGTGCAAGAGAAAGGCTAGGGAGATAGTGAAAGTGTGAAGGACCTGTTTTAGTTACTTTTTACTCCTTGCTAGGACAAATACCCAATACTCAAAATAAAGGAAGGAAAGGTTTATTTAGCTCACAGTTACTGGAGGTTTCAGTTCATACTCTGCTGACTCCAAGGTGGCAGAAAACAATGAAGAGCAGAAGAGGAGCAACAACTGTGGCATTCATCAAGCCTCTCTCTTCCAAATTCTGTGCTGGTGCAGAGCTTCTCCAAAGTGGCGTGGCTGCAAAGATGAAGCTCCTCCAAAGATGAGGACTTCCCCAAGGAAGTAGGGCAGGGCTGGGCCGGCAGGAAGTAGCCAGGAAACGGCTGGGCTGGGCTGATAGTGCAAAATCTTCCTCAACTCTTTTTATACACTTTTTGTGCTGAGTCACTCTGGGATGCTCCGTCTGGCCCTAGGGTGGAACCAATCACATCCCAGGGCAGGGCCCCCCCCAGCATCCTGCAGGATGGGGTCCCTACAGCCCAGAATGAGCAGATCCCATCCATCCAAGCTTCCTCAAGTTGACACAATGTTTCAACTACCACAGAACCCCTCAGGGTTGGCAGTCTGCATAAAATAAAAAGGAAGTGAGGAAGGACTTATTTCTGGCTCCTTGGAGGAGCTGCAGTTTTTGCTTTCAGCTTCCAATACAAACTGTCCAGCTTCTGTCTGGGCCACTTCAGCCTTCTGGTGTGCTACAGACCTGTAGGCCTCCTGATAGGGACTTGCACACGACACTGCAGCAAGCTCTAGACCTTGGACTGGTCCAGTGTGCAGACAACCTCTGCAAGCTTCCTGGCCCAACTCTAGGGTTTACCATTGCAAGCCAAACTTGTAACTTTTTATATATTTGTATATCTTTTGTTGCATCTGTTTCTCTAGTAAACCCTGACTGATGCAGATTTTGATACTAGGAGTGGCTCTAGGGAAACAGAATTATAATGACAGCATTCTTTAGTGACTGTAGGGCTTCTTATAGTTGTCTCCACAATTTGATGAGGTCTAAAGACACCATGGTCTTGCCTTGCACTTCTGTGGAGTGTACTGATAATCCATGAACTACTTAAGCTTATATGCTATGTAGATACATTTGATTATCTTAATTTGCCACTTGTGAGATATCAGGAATCTAGCAACTCTGTACAGGAAAAGTTTGAATTTCTTTGGCAGAGTAGGCAAAGTAATGACACTGGTTGGTTGGATTTAGCATTCCTGGACAAACTACTAAAAGAAAATGATGAGCTCAAAACATTCATAGGAGGTCTAATATCTTCCGGCTGTGAAGACAAATTTAATGAAGGAAAATAAGGAGCTCAACAATTCAAATTCCCAGCACTAGATACAGATAAGAAATTTAAAAGGTTTTGAGTGTTTCCTTAAAGAAAATGTGTTTTTTTTTTTCACTCAAAAGTCTGAGATTGCAGAAATTCAAGCACAGTCTCTCATAATTCAATTGACCGAACTGCAACATAAGCTTAATACTCACTCTCGAAGGGTAGGTGAGGAAAACCTGAGGGCATTAACTAGAACAGAATGGGATGTTGGAGGTGGCTGAAGCTAAAAATTCATCATATGTGTGAGGTAAGACAGAGCCAGTATGGGCCCGGCGGGATGGCTCAGTGGTCTAAAGCACCTGCTTGGGAAAGCTTGGGAGGCTTCAGGGACTGCGGGTTCAATCCCCGGCACCACATGCTGCGCCAACCCTGCTGTCGGGGCGGGCTGAGGCAGCCATAAGAATGAGTGAATAAACAAACAAAGGTTCTGAAACAAGAAAAAACAAACAAACAAACAAACAAACAAATAAATCATTTTAAAAAAAGAAAAAAATCTTAAAAAAAAAAAAAAAAAAGACAGAGCCAGAGTACTGGAAGAAGTCAAGCTACCTCAGTCTTGAGAAAAGCATGCTGCCTAGATCATTTCAATGACTAGTCACTAGGCAACCTTGTGTCTCATGATACTTTGCAAAAATATAAGTACATTTACATATGTATTTATATTTTTGTTATGTATAACAACTACTCTTGTTGTTCTGCCCTCCAGGTAAAGAGGCCTCACCACCTGACCCAGTTCTTGTCCCTTGTCTATCTTTTCTTCATTCCTGCCACCATTCCTCTCTGGGGTACACTGAGAGACCAACAAGTCCCTATGACAGGATCCCATAAACTGGGATGGAGAGGATCCTGAGAAAGCTGAGGACATTGGCTTCCTACATGCTGATGAAATTATTTTGCCAGAGGAAGAGATTCCCACACCCACTGTGGGAGAGACATAACCTCCTCCACCCCCTGTAGCATTGGCCTCTCCTAGTAGACCTGGGGAAACTAATCCTGTGTTAATCAAACATAATAACACTGACACTCCTCAGAACCCACCTCCACCATCCATTTCTGCTTATAGTTCCATAACCACGCTCAAATCACAAAGGGCTCCTAAGAGGGAAGTACATAGTGTGACCCAAGAGGGGCTTTGCTATTCTCTCAAAGAACTTCTTGGGTTTTCCCTGATAAGTAGAGGCTTAATGAGTAAGGGTGGGAATGGCTTTTATGGGTGTGAGATAAGCTGAGAAAAATATACACCTAGGTCAGGCTGAGTTTTTTGATATGGGAACATTAACAGATATTCTGAATTTAATGTTGCAGCTTGTAGAGTAAAAAGTGTTAATGGTTTATTTGGCTGATGAGCAGAAGTATGGCTCAAAAGATGGCCCACTGTGAATGACTTAGAGATGCCTGATATTCCATGGTTTACTGTTGATGAGGGAATTCAGAGGCTTAGAGAGGTGGGAGTGCTGGGGTGGATGTGTCATGATAAGCCTACTCCTCCACACTGGGATGATCCAGAAAATGAACCCTTCACTAGCACCTTAAGAAACAGATCGGTGAGGGGACCACCAGTGACCCTGAAAGAGCTCTGTCACTGCTCTTCCCTGTATGCCAGATCTTATGGTGCAGACTGCAGTTATGCAACTAGGAAATTTAAGGGCAAGGGGCTTGACTGGATGCTGAGGCAGCAGAGGTCAAGTGGCAGCATCCAGTTACCAAAAGCAGAGTCCCTGTACTTATTTTAATGGACAACAGAAGCAGAACAATGGTCAGATTAATCTGATATGTGTATAGCTATGGTACTGGCTGATCAGCCATGGTATTCCCCAAAGTAAGATACACAGAAGGTCTGCCAAATTTCTACTAGATTTATGTGATTGAAAAAACTTAATGGCAAATGAGCAGAAATGTATTTCAAATCAGGGTACGAGGGCATCATGGCCCCTCAACCAGTTCTCTGATTTGAGGCAGCTTATAGACCCAGAACATCTTGAATGAAAGAGAGGACAAGGTCCCCTTGGGAAAAGATCCTGATGTACCAAAACTTTACACAGTCAATCTTTATGTCATTTTTCTACAGAGGGACCTAACGTTTTTTGATCAAGTGACAGCACACTAGGAAAAAGACAATGGTTAGTCATTTCAGGGACTACTGGACAGTGGTTCTGAACTAAAACTGATGTCAGGATATCCAAAATGATATTGTGGCCTCCAGTAAGGGCCTATGCAGGTCAGGTGATTGGTGGAGTTTTAACAAATGTCTGGCTCACAACAAGGCCAATAGGTCCAATAGGTCCTTGAATCCATCCAGTGGTGATTGCCCCAGAGTGTATAATTGGGATAGATGCACTTAATACTGAGAAAAATTCTCACATTGGTTCTCTAGCCTGTTGTGTGAAGGCTACCATAGTTTGAAGGGCCAAATGGAAGTTATTAGAGTCACCTTTGCCTGATAAAATAGTAAACCAAGTGTAATATCACTTTTCTGGAGGGATTTCAGAGATTGGTGCCACCACCAGGGACTTGAGGGGTACAGAAGTGGTGGTCCCCACCACATCTCCTTTGAACTCTCCCATTTGATCTGTGCAGAAGACAGATGGGTCTTGGAGTATAATAGTAGATTGCCATCAATTGAATCAACTGGTGATTCCAATTGCAGCTGTAGAACCAGATGTGGTTTCCTTGCTTGAGGTGATTAAAACATCTTCTAGCCGGGCATGGTGGCTCACGCCTGTAATCCCAGCACTCGGGAGGCTGAGGCAGGAGGATTGGTGCGAGTTCGAGACCAGCCTGGGCTACAAAAGTGAGTGCAGGACCAGCCTCAACTGCATAGCGAGACCCTGTCTCAAAAAGACAAAAAAAAAAAAAAAAAAAAAATCTCCTGTTACTTGACATGGTGTTATTTGACCTGACAAATGCCTTCTCCATAGCTATTCGCAAAAACCACCATAAACAATTTTATTTCAACTGCAAGTCTAGCAATGAACCTTTACTGTCTTAGCTCAGGATTATATTCATCCACCCTCCTTCTGTCACAATTTGGTTCATAAGGAACTTGATCACCTTTCCCTTCCACATAACATCACATTGGTTCATTACACTGATGATATTATGCTGACAGGACCTAGTGGGCAAGGCGTAGCAACCACACTGGAGTTATTAGTGCAGCATTTTAGAGCCAGAGGATGGGAAATGAATTCAACAAAAATTCAAGATGCCTTCTCCCCCAGTGAAGTTTCTAGGAGTCCAGTGGTGTGAAGCATGTAGAGCTGTTCCTTATAAGGGTTATTCCTTTCTGCTCTTGTTGCTTTTTCTTTCTTTTGTGACCATGAACTGTTGCTCTTGTGCTGTGCCACCCTTCCTTGGAACCTGGTGATTATGGACTGAAACCTCCACAACCAAGCTAAATCAACTTTTCTTTCCTTAATTTTTATCCTTGGGCATTTTCCTCTCAGCAAGGAGAGAAAAGTAACTAAGACATCCTCAGAACATGACTGCTGCATTTCTGTTCCAAGACCGAGAAGCCCTGAGAGAGCCTTGAACACTGAGTCCACTGACCATTGCAATATTGCATCTGAGTGCCACCACCAAGGTCCAACGCATGGGCCTAGAAACAAAAATGCTAGTAATACTCCAAAACAGCTGGCAAAATACATGCGCAAAGCAGGAATCTGTCATTTTGTAGACACTCTAGGAATGTTACGCTATTCTAAAGACACAGTGTGTATGTTCAAATCTTGAAAGATACTCAATTTTGAAATTTTCATTGACTTTTTTTCTCAATTATCTCACAATAAATAACAGAAAACTCTTAGAAGTGTCTATTGTGCTTGCTTTCAGGGAAGCAAGGAGTGGGAAGCTAGCGACATGATGTCCTTCCTGTTATTTAGCCAGGAGCATCAGCAGGGACTGGAGCAGATGGTGACGGTGTCAGGGAGGCTACTGAAGAAATGACGTCCTTAGGCCTGTACAACAGGGAAGAGGGGAACAGGAGAGAACAGGCTTAGCAGGAAGACTTGACCTTGAGAAATTAATGGTCAGGAAGCCCTGTTGTGGCTTTTCAACAATGTGGAGGTGGAAAGTGTAAGTAAAGAAAACAGGAACTAAACAAAAAATGGCCAACAATTGCCTTGTGTGGTCATTTCTCCCCAAAACATTAAAAGTCAACAATTCCTTCTCTAAAATCCATTCATTTTTCTTAAAATAAGTGAAAATACTTTAGATGTATCTTAATTATATTATTCAAATAATCATCTTACTCAAGAAATAGTTCTAGAAAAAACTATATGGCTTTCTATGAAAGCAATCTACTAAGTTAGAAACTTAAACTTTATACTGAAGTTTAGAACTTTCTTTTACTTGAATCTATGCTATTTCCATGGCAAACGGAAATATGGAAATGATGCTTAGGATTTGGAGACACATTTGTTTATATTGACAAACACTGATGGGGATCATTCTCATAATATTCAGGCCCCAATCTCTGATAGTCTAGGGTTTACCTGGAATAAGCAAACAGAAAGCACAGAGACAGAATAGCTTGTCAGGTGGAGATTGGTTCTTACAGTGTGCATTCCAGGGGCCAGCTGTTTCTAGGAGACACAAGCAACTGGAACTGAAACAGGAACTATGTATTACCTGGACAACCGAAAGTACACTTTGTAGGATGATGTATTTTCTGCTACATGAAGATGACCTGTGAGAAAATGTATAATGTTAGTAATTTTTAAAATGACTTAAGCCGGGCGTAGTAGCACACGCCTGTAATCCCAGCACTTGGGAGGCTGAGGCAGGAGGATTGGTGCGAGTTCGAGACCAGCCTGGGCTACAAAAGTGAGTTCAAGGCCAGCCTGAACTGCATAGCGAGACCCTGTCTAAAAAAAAAAAAAAAAAAAAAAAAAAAAAAGAAAAAGAAAATGACCTAAAATGTTTGATCTTTCAAAAAAGTCTGTACTATTTTAGTGAAATACTATCTGTCCTTTACTGTATGCCTTTACTGTCATATCCCCAAATATTTTCATTAAAAGCTTCTCCTGACAAATGGAATCTACTCAACTAGTCACTCACAGTATCATACCTGTCTTTAAGGTTGTCACCTACAGTTGATTTAGTCCATAGGTTCTGCACTTGTGGATTAAACCAAGTACAGAGCAAAAATACTTGAAAAATATTGTATCTATTTTGAACATAGAAAATATTTTTTTGGTCATTATTCCCTAACCAACACATCATGGCAAGTAGTTCCTTAGCATTTACATTGTATTAGGTAGTATACATAATCTTGAGATGATTAAATATATATTTAAAAAAGTGTACATTGTTCATATTATGCCATGTCTGTGTGAGTAACTGGAGCGTCTGTGGTTTGGGTGTCTGCAAGGGTCTCGCACCCCATCCTCCGTGGAGGCAGAGGGATGACTGTACTCATACACTGTGCACAGCTGGCAGAAAGACACTGCCCTGTCCTTAACATCACTGCTGCTGTGGTTTGATCTAAAATGTCCCCTGAGCATCTCTCTCATGTGTTCAGAAGAGGGGCAAAGAGAAGGTGATCAGATGGGGGTTCCATCCTCATCACCGAATTAATCCGTTGATGGGTTTGTAGCTGAGGGTCTTCGCCTGGGGCTTTGTCAGAAGATTAAGGTCTCCAATCAGTGATCTGCAGGGATGTAATCTTGGCTCCAGCTCTCCTTTTGTTTTCTCTGCTTCCTAGATGGATGGCATGAACATCTGTCCTCGACTGGGCCCTTCTGCTGGGCCTAAGCACCTGTCTTCCACCAGGCCCTTCTGCTGGTCATGAGCCTCTGTCCTTGGGTGGGCTTTCTGCTAGGCAACAGCCTCTGTCTTCTACCAGGGCATGGAGCATCTGTCCTCGACTGGGCTCTTCTGCCGGGCATGAGCCTCTGTCCTTGGCCAGGGCCTTCTGCCAGGCATGGGCCTGTCTTTCTGCCGTACTCTCTGCCTTGAGACAAGCAAACATAGGCTGAATCCATTGATAACTGTTGGGTCCCAGAAATGGGAAGGTGAATAATTCAGTTACTGTTTTATGATGTTTTCAGGGGAAACAGGTTACTTTATATGCAATGCTATTAATTCCCTAATAATAAATAATTTCTATACTTGGTGTCATTTTTACATTGCTTTGTTAATCCCTGCCTTCACCACAGAAAATCAAAGGTAAATTCTCATCCCTATTTTAGGCCATTTAATGTTTACAAAAGGGTTATAGTATTTGTAGATGACAGATTTCATAAAGATTGCCTATATTTTAATACATTTGAGTCCCATAAATGTATTTGGTGCCTTGGACTCATAGTGATCTTCTTGTTTTCAGCCTGCCCAGTGCCAGTATTACAAACATGTGCCACCACGCCTGTACTCTGTGGCCACCAGAGTGCTCTGGGGCAGAGCTGGCATGGAATGCGTTATGCTAAGTTGCATGGAATGTGCTTGCCTAAGCAGGTGCTTAGTCTGCTGAGCTATCTCACCAGTCCTAAACATCTTGATCATATTAATAAACTATTATGAAGCCAAGATCTTATACTATAAAATAAATATCTGTTTTATTATATTTGTAAGAAATTGTGAGATTTTTTTAAAACAAAGCGAGTTAATATTCTCTATTTGAAATACTGTATAGAATAGAAATAAAGGGAAGCTGCCTGTTGTTTGAACGTACTTGTAGTCTATACTCATTTTCTTCATCACAAATAACAGAAAAAGAGAAGCTTCTATATCGTAGAACGTAGGTATATATTTACTCAATAATCTGGAATGGCTTCTATGTGTTCCAGTGTAAAGTGTGGGTGTCATGGCTCATTTCTGGATGTCCCCCCAAAGCCTGATGTGGACATAGGTGGGGCTTTGGGGAGACATCTTGATCTAGGGTGTGTGCTGCTGGGACTGATTCACGGTGCAGTGCTGGGATTAAGGGTGCTCCATACTGGGTGTGGATGGCTGGGTAGTCTGGATGGTACATAGGCGACAAAAAGAGGGTCGCTGTACATGGCTAGCTGCAGGCTGCCTGCTGTTGTTGGTATTTTCTGCCTGTTATGAACTGTTTCTCCTCTGTGATGCCCTTCTGCCATGCCACCCTGCCTTGGAGCCCAGTCAAGAATGGACTGAAACCTCTATAAACTGTGAGACAAATAACTTTTTCCTCCTTTAACTTTGGATTTTGAGTATTTTGCCTCACCAACAAGAATAATAACTAAGACTGGGTGAGGATGAAGCTTTGCGATGTGGAGATCTTGATTATCCTGTGATAAGTTTATAATCCTCCCTGAAAAATCCACAGGCACATCCAAACTAGATATGCGCTAACCTTGATGGACAGGAAGATAGTGGGTTACTTCTCTCAGAAAATATTTATCAAGAACCAGCAATATATCCAACACTATTAAGTGATTGATATAGCAACTAAAGATACAATTTATTTTATAGGACATTGTACCTTGTACAAAATGCAATGTCCTGGGGATAAAGGAGAGAAACACATACATGGTCTCCACCCATAGCAACTCATTGGCTGGTGGTAGGACAAGACATAAGTACAACCATGATATTTAAGGTAACCTGTCCTGGGATAGAGATAGATTCACTGCTGTGTTATTTCAGAAAATAAAAACAAATTGGAGGTACATGGAAAATGTCAGGGAAAGACTACTTATAGAACAGGAGAAAAGAATGATTCAAGTTGAACTGAGAGACAGAGATAGAGATAGGCAACTTGCTGGTATTAGAAGTATACACATTTATAAGCAATTTTCAAGCCTTAAGACTGGTAAACATGGGGCTCGGCAGGATGGCTCAGTGGTCTAAAGTGCCTGCTTAGGAAAGCTTAGGTGGCTGCAGGGATCGCGGTTCGATCCCTGGAGCCACATGCTGCGCCAGCCCTGCCCTCAGGGCAGGCTGAGCTAGCGATAAAAATAAATAAATAAATAAACAAACAAACAAATGTTCTGAAACAAGAAATAAAATAAAATAAAATAAAATTAAAAATTAAAAAAAAAAAAGACTGGTAAACATTAGCACCCATAGGGCCTGGCAGGATGGCTCAGTGGTCTAAAGTGCCTGCTTGGGAAAGCTTGGGCGGCTGCAGGGACCGCGGTTCGATCCCCAGCACCATATACTGCGCCAGCCCTGCCCTCGGGGCAGGCTGAGCCAGCCATAAAAATAAATAAATAAACAAAAAAAAGTTCTGAAACAAGAAAAAAGAACATTAGCACCCATAAATTGCACCTTTACTTTGATGAATCAGTAATATATACAGTAAGGTGATACAGGCAGAACAATTATTCTCATTACTTCTTCACATATTTCAATAAATTCCTTAGCTATATGCACCTCTAGCATCATGTCCCTCTTAATTTTCTGAGAAGTACTATCCTTTGCTATGGGTTTATTATTTAGTTTATGTTTCATAAAATTACCTGCAAAATTTATTTATTATTATTGTTGTTTGTTTGCTTCTTGAGACAGGGTCTTGCTATGCAGCTTAGGCTGGCCTTGTGCTGACTTTTGTAGTCTCCAGGCTGGTTTTGAACTCATAGTAATCCCCCTGTCTCAGCCTCCCCAGCACTGGGATTACAGGTGTGTGCCACCACACCCAGTTCCAGGACTGGCAGAGTATACCTGGAGTTCTGGGACCAATGTGGCATGTGGGCCTGGGGATAAAACTCAGGACCATTTGCTAGATAGGTGCTTATGTCTCTGAACTATCTTTTCAGTCTCTACTTGCAATACTTAAATTTACATTTTCATAATCCATTTATCTTTCAGTCATACTATTTTTATTAAGTGCTCTTGAGTTGTATCTATTCAGACAAAAGAATGCCAACCTGGGAATATTCTCATAATGATGTGTATTGAAATACACTATTTCAGCCAAAATATTTTTACAAGTACTGTCTTTTTACCTGCACTGAACGTATTTATTGAAGAAATATTTTTTCATGGGCCCGGCGGGATGGCTCAGTGGTCTAAAGCGCCTGCTTGGGAAAGCTTGGGCGGCTGCAGGGACCGCGGTTCGATCCCCGGGAACCACATGCTGCACCAGCCCTGCCCTCAGGAGGGGTTGAGCCAGCCATAAAAATAGACAAATAAACAAACAAAAGTTCTGAAATAAGAATAAAATAAAATAAAATAAAATAAAATAAAATAAAAAGAAATATTTTTTCAGACCAAATTTACCAAGAAAATCGTCTCTATGATTGTTTTGAATGTTTTATCAAATTTAAATTATTTAAAATTTAAGTTGTATTAACACAGAATATTTTTCCCACTAAAAACAGAATATTTATCAAAGGCTCTTCTTGAAGTCATTTAAAATCTATCATCAGATTTCAGAGTCTAGCTTATACATTATTTGAGCTTTTTTTATTCAATATGCTCAGTTTTTTTTTTTTGTTAGTAATAATAAATTGAGATATCCACCTGTTTGCAACTACTGTTCACTATAGTTGTAACTTGTTAAATACTTCAAAATTTAAAGCTTGGGACACCCCCCCCCCCATTTATTGACTGTTTTTATTTAATGTTTCTAAGAAATTGTGAACACTTTCAAGTAAGTATAGGGTTGGGGAGATAGCTCAGTAGAATAAGTGCTTGCCTGGCAAATGCAAGGTCCTAAGTTCAATCCCTGATACTGCAAAAAAACAAACAAAAAATCAAGTGAGTTTAGCACTATTGCATGACACTTAGTTCTATTCACAAGAAAATTAAGGGCTCTAGCATTTTTATTTATTTTTTTCTTGTTTCAGAACTTTTGTTTGTTTATTTATTTATTTTTATGGCCGGTTCAGCCTGCCCTCAGGGTAGGGCTGGAGCAGCATGTGGTGCTGGGGATCAAACCGTGGTCCCTGCAGCCGCCTAAGCTTTCCTAAGCAGGTGCTTTAGACTACTGAGCCACTCTGCAAGGCCTCCAGTATTTTAAAATTTCACTAGTAATGAATACCAGAGAAAACACCTGCATCTATGACAAAGCAGAATTACTTTTTATTTCAACACCATTTGTGCAAAAACATGTAGTTCAGTTACTCCATGTAAATATGCGAAGTATTTATGAAATTTGACAATGATTGTTTCTTTTTCTGTTGTTAGATTGTTGTAGCTCTTTTAGGATGAGTTAAAATTTATGTATAATTTGTATATTACAATAAACAGATGTACACTGCCCTATGCATTTCCTAATTTAGTATATTGTTTTTACAGTGACAAGGTGCTCCAGGAAAATTTGTATTAATTTTATTACTGTGTAAAGCAATTAATTTTATCTTCAAAGTTGAACTTTTAAATAAATCAAAAATGGTTTTAACAACTGTGCTTCTATTTGTGATTTTTTTTTTCTTTTTTTTTTTTGGTGGGACCAGGGACCCATGAACTGCACTTGCCAGGCAAGCATTTGTGCCACAGAGCTATCTTCCCAGCCCCTGTGATTTGTTGATAAGATATTCTCACATTTAACTATCTGTGAAGTTATTCTGTTAATGTATCCAATAAAATTATAACTACTGCTCCACTACTTATATGATCACAAGAAAAGCTGAATATGGGGCCTGGTAGGATGGCTCAGTGGTCTAAAGCGCCTGCTTAGGAAAGCTTGGGCGGCTGCAGCGACAATGGTTCAATTCCCGGCACCACATGCTGCACCAGCCCTGCCCTGAGGGCAGGCTGAGTCGGCCATAAAAATAAATAAAAACAAACAAAAAGTTCTGAAACAAGAAAAAAATAAAATAAAATAATTCTTTTTTTTTTTTTTTTAGGACCGGGGTTCAAACTCACAACCTTGCATGCCTTGGAGCTATCTCCCCAGCCCCTAAAATAATTCTTTAAAAAAAAAAAAAAAAAGAAAGAAAAGCTGAATGTTTCACAGAGTCATGTGTAAAGATATTTTCTGCAGCTATGCAGGTTAAATTATGGTGCCTGGACACAATTGTTTTAAAATAAGATCAGTTTTGAAGCAGATGCTTTGGACTTCAGATGTCTAGCAGTTATTGTCCCTCATTGGATGGGAAGCTACCATTTTTCCAAGTGACAGCTTGATCATGAAGAATCAGAAATTCAGTACTTGATCATTCACTGAATGGTCATGGCAAGTGTATTCAGCCCTCCCTGTATGAAGTGCTTTAGAGGAATCAGCCTCTGTTTCCACCACATATTCCTAGACTCCCACACTTCTCACATTTCCTAGCAACTTCAGGTCAGCAGCCTGACAGCCACACATCACGAAGCCTGCCGCTCCAGCCTGGCAGGAATACTTGGTGGACTTCGCATGTAATGGTTAGGTTAAGGTAAGGATTCTGTCTTCTGAGTGTTTGTCTCAGCATCTAAGACTTGAGCAGAAACAGGAAGAACATAGCTCAGCACATCAAATTCACAGACATTTTAAGATAATGATTGGTACTATCTGTTCCGATTAGAAAAACAAAATCTAAATCAGATAGTATACTCCATGAGCAGGCTCAAATGGGGTTGTCTTGCAAGCTGGGGCCTAGTAAAGCCACAGTGTTTTGAAAGACACAGTCATAACCACTGTAATCCAAAATGCTGACATCTGTAAAGATGAAAATACTTGAAATCTGTAATCCCAGTGATCATATATGAAAAAACTGAAATCCTGGATTTAATTCTTGGTACCACAAATAAAAAAGAAGAAAAAAAAACCTATACAAAGCAATCAAAAGCCAAATTATGGAAGGGGGGTTATTGTGCTTTTAGATGTTGTTATGGAAAGGCTTATGGGACCAGAGGCAGGATGTGGGGAAGGTGATCAGCTTGGGAGTGTTATAGCCGACTGGCTATTAGGAGACAGGCCTGGAAGTATTTTTTACCCTGCTCAACTCTTCCTTTTACTCTCTCTGCTCACAGAGTGCCTTGAGACCAGCAGCTCTCCTCCACCTAGGGCTTTCCTCTGAACTGCTTGGCTTTTGAAGCCTTAGTTACGTTTCTCTCATTTCTGGGACAAATACTGGGCGTGCAAGCTTAAGAAAGGAAAGGTTTATTTAGTTTACAATTATTGGAGGTTTCATAATTTAAAGCAGCCTGAATTACACAGCAAGACCTCGAGACTCAGTATACTAATCTGGCTTTACTTTTTATGCTTCACAGCTATATCTTTCTGCTGGGTGGTTAAGACCAAGTTAAAGCAAGACCTATATAACAAAACTTGTAACTTTTATATCTGACAAGGTCAGTCAAATCCCCTCAAACCTTGAAACAATGTACAACATTTTGTAGATCTTTTGTGAGTGTCAGCCATCTGGATGAGTCACTGCCATTGCTTGACCAGTTTGCTTTCTGAGAAAGCCTGAGAGAATGTCTTCTCTCTAGGTGACCCTCCTTAGGCACACTATACAGTTTATGTAGCTCACAGTTACTGGAGGTTTCAAGACATTGCCCCTGCTGTAGAGGGCCTGGAGGAGAGGTTGGGGCACTGCTGTGTCCAGGATGGTCTGCTCCATACCTCCAATACCTCCAAGAGAGGCCACCAGGTGTGTGTAGGGGCAACACATACTGTCAGTTTAATGGTTCTTGCCTCTCTGGCCCCGACTCTTAAGCCCCACCCTGGTCCTTTGCCCCTGCACTTGAGCCGCACTCTTGAAAGCCCCATGATTTACATGAGGCTTTGTGGGGACAACTAGCTACAAACCATAACACCAGGTAACCATGGACTGAAACCACAGCAAACTGTACACCAGAACAAATCTCTACTTCTTTAAGTTGGCCTCTTGGGTGTTCCACCTCCATGACCATTGAAGTAATTAAGGCAGGTGTAGGCAGTATAGCTCCATCATGGTAAGCAAAACAAATTGTGAGGAACCTGGCACAGCGTTATTTGGCTGTGTCTGTGAGGGTGTTTCTGGAGGAGGAGAAGTGGGATCTGAGCAGATTCAGCGGTGGATGAGCCACCCCGCAGACAGTGAATGCGAAAATGCTAAAAACTCAAAGACAGCCAGGCACAGAAAGAAAGACCAAGCAAAACAAGATAAGCAAAGAAACAAACAAAAAGAGAAAAAGGGAAATAAAAGATAAGGAAAAGTGGCAAGTATAGTATTAAACAAGAATGCCTAGCTTTGCACAAAGATTTTAGAATGGGCCCTCCTTTTCCCAATGTCTGAGTGGAGCTAGGGTTTCTTCTTATACTTTAACCAAAACAGCACATCGTGCCTGTCTGAATATAGAAATAATCATGGAAATCTAGTTCTCTTCTAAGCTGCATATTAAGGAGATTTACAAAGCATAAAATAATGTTATTCTCTTTACTAGATTTTTCCATTTTATAAAGTGTGTTTTTCACACAATACTTGATATTTTAATGTAATTCTTTTAATTTTGATATTTTAAATAAATTTTAAAAATAAAGATTATAATATGTGGGGGCATTGGCCAGAGGTATTTATGAGATGGATATGCAGAAATAAGAAACCTTTGGGGTCACAGCTCCAAAATGCCCAGAAATCATAGTTAAAATTAAAAGCCCATAGGGCCACAAGTCCAGATAGGATGACAACACATTGTTATAGAGAATGCATGCTCTGGTCCATGTCCCTCTGTGTGCCCATTACTTAGACTGGTTCAAAGATCAGTCATGTGACAGACCACCCTGATTTTATCTTCTCCCTACATGATTCCTGCCCAGGTGTCCTTTTTTCCTTTATTTTTGCTTCCTGTACCTATTAATTAATAGTCACAGAAGCTTTGGATCAGGGCTGTTATTCCTGAGACTGTCTTGCTGAGGGATTTCAGGTAAGGTAGTCCCTTGGGACCTCCTTAGAGATTAGATGGAACATGGGCTCCAAATAATCTTTCATCCTCTGTGCCACACCAGACATGGACCGAAACAGTGATACATGCTTTAATTTCATATTCAGTAATATTAATAGCTGTAACTTACATGAGTATAGTTATTTGGGATCCTGAATATTTTTTAAGTATGTAAAGGGGCCCAGGGACCAGAATATTGAAGAAAGATTGCCTTAGATAATATACCTGGATTCAGATTCATGACACTCATCACTACTGAGTTGTATCAGTCAGGGCATTACTAGAGGAACACATATAATATAAGATGTACAAATGCATAAGAAATTGCAAGATTGACTTATGACAGTCAGCCACAGAGTCAGATGAGCAAGTGTGCAGAGGGTGTCTACACACTGGAGATGGAAGGATTCAGTGCAATGTCTGGAGCTCACCTCAGTGTTCTGTGGAAGTCCATATCAGGTGGCCCATGGGCTGCAACGGATGACTGATGAGTCAACTCCAGAAGGCTGAAGGATCCAAGGCAGAGGCTGAAGAGTCTGTGCTGGAAGCCAGGAGATGACATGGAAGCTGACTGTGAAGACCAGAGCTCCTCCAAGGCAGTGGAATGCTCCATCCTTCCTCAATTCCCTTTTATGTCCTTTAAGGGATGAGTCACTCTAGGGTGGAGAATTGCTGAGTTGATATAATTAAGCTTTTAACTTCTCGAGTTGACACAATGTATCAGTGACTACAATCCACCCCTTATCAACTTGTCAACTAGACATATTTCTTTAAATCAGTCTCCAGATGCACAAATCGGCATATAATTGTGCCTAACATGTTATAACTATCCTGCATACAAATGGAAATGCATTATTTCCCTTACCAAAATAAAAGGTACGTTTTCTTTGCTTGATGGTTATGCTTAATCATTTCATAACTTCAACATTAACATGGGTTTAATAATCCTCTAAAACTGATACTAAATGTATCGATATTATATTATAACAAGCATATGGGGTGAAATGGTACAATTATAATCTTTTTTTTTTTCCCTGTGGCTATTCCAGAGTCCTAGCTGGTATTTAGAACTACTTTCTTCCACTACCCATCCTCTATTCCCTTGGCCTTCAGCAAGCATCTCAGAAGGTCTTGATTCTTTCCCTGGTAGAGCGAGCCATACCTTCACTCCAGAAGACACTCCACTTATCATTGTGCTTGTACTAGACTGTTATAGCTTCCCATTAACTTTAATAAGAAAGGACCTGGCGGGATGGCTCAGTGGTCTAAAGCGCCTGCTTAGGAGAGCTTGAACAGCTGCAGGGACCACGGTTCAATCCTGGGCACCACATGCTGTGCCAGCCCTACCCTCAGGGCAGGCTGAGCCGGCCATGAAAATAAATAAATAAATAAACAAACAAAAGTTCTGAAACAAGAAAAAAAAAACTTTAATAAGAAGGCCTGGTAATACTAAGAGGCACTCCAAGGAACCTCTTGTACTCCGTGTATATTTTTATTTCCTTCATCATGGAGTAGTAACCCAATTTCCCCTTGATAGTCTGGGTCAGTCACCCCTGACAACACTGTGCCCCCCTTTGTAGCATGCTTCCTCAGAGGCATACGGAGATCCATGTGACCAGGGGGAAATCTCCAGTTCAATGATATCACTGTTGTGCTTCTTAGTACAAGCCTTCCCCCCTCTGGAACTAGGACTTCTCATTCAGCAGAACATGAGATCCTGGGGACAGGAAGCAAATGTTTAGCTAGTGGATCACTAGGGGTAATGGTGAGTGGTACCGTTCCTATTCCCACCCCTTGATTCCTAGGCCCATGAATCCTGGCTATGGGAGACACAGTACCATACAGAGGGCACTGATTCAAAGCATGCACAGCCTGTTGAAATACCTTATCCCAACCCTTCAAACTGTTGACACCTAGCTGGTGCTGTAACTGTCTTGAAAAGACCATTCTACCTTTCTATCAATCTAGCTGCTTCTGAATGGTAAGGAACATGGTAAGACCAGGGAATTCCATGAATATGAGCCCACTGTTTCACTTCTTTTGCTATAAAATATGTTCCTTGGTCAAAGGCAATGCTATATGGAATTCCATGGCAGTGGATAAGGCATTCTATAAGTCCACAGATGGTAGTTTTGGCAGAAGTGTTACGTTCAGCAAAGGCAAATCCATATCTGGAATATGTGTCTATGCCAGTGAGGACAAAGCACAGTCCCTTCTATGATGGAAGTGGTCCAGTATCATCCATCTGCCACTTGGCTGCAGGCTGACCATCCCAGGGAATGGTGCCATATCATGGACTCAGCATTGGTCTCTGTAATTGCTATATTGGGCATTCAGCAGTAGTTGAAGCCAAAGCAGCTTTTGTGAGTGGAAGTCCATGTTGCTGAGCCCATGCATAATCTCCATCCCTGCCACCATGGCCACTCTGTTCATGGTCCCACCAGGCAATAACAATGAGTGACGCCTGCAGAAGGAGGTTGGTCATTATCCACAGAAAGGATCATCTTATTCACTTATTTATTAAAGTCCTCTTCTGTTGATGTCACCTTGTGGTGAGCATTTATATGGGGAAAACTGTTTTTACATCCTTTACCCATAAGGAGTCAACTCTATGTTTGTTTTGTTTTTTTGGTGAGACTGGGGTTCAAACTCATGACCTTGCACTTATGAGGCAGGCACTTGTGCCATGGAGCTATCTCCCTGGCCCTCTTTAGCCATAAGGTGAGTTCTATCCACATACCTCTTCTCCAATTGTCTTTGACACTGGTTTTCCAATCACGGTCCTTCTAAGTTCCTGACCATCTGGCCAGACCACTGGCTAAAACCAAGAGTCAGTGCACAGTGTCACATCTGGCCATTTCTTCTTCCAAGTACTTGCAGGTGTGCCTGCATACTGTGCAGAGTCATCTGTAAACCAATAGCTGATTATATGGGAAAATAGAAGAGGAGCTGAGGAGATAACTCCGTGGCACAAGTGCCTGCCTGGCAAGGGCAGGGTCATGAGTTTGAACCCCAGTCCTGCAAAAAAGTAAAAATGAATATAGAAGAAAGGGACATCATGGTGGTAATGATGAGGCAACTTTTCACAAAAGACCTGATATGCCAGTTAAACACTGAAAAGTAAGTACGATTTTAAAATCAATGCTTCAGGGCTGGGGAGATAGCTCTGTGGCACAAGTGCTTGCCTGGCAAGTGTAAGGTCATGAGTTCAAACCCTGGTCCCACCAAAAAACAAAAAAAACAAAACAAAAAAAAATAAAATAAAATCAATGCTTCTTGGAACAATATAGGTATGGCCAAAAGTTTAGAATCAAAAAAGCTCCCAATATTCTCAGGTAATATTGAGTAACACATTCATAACATGTTCAGTTATCTGAAAAATAAAGACATGATGTCTGTCTGCCATGGTTTGGAGTTTTTGCAAGGGAACAATACAATACAGAACATGTCTTTCATAAGATTATTTTGTAAAGAATGACCCAAAGTATCATATACCAAGCCTGAACAAAATCTGTCCACACACTAAGGACCAAAGACTCCAGCTAAGGGCCTAGATCCTAATATACTGCATGAGTCCAGCTGAAAGCCTAGAGCCCATAACAATGCGTCCCACAAACCTACAACCAAGTGCCATGCAGGCCCACTTCATGGGTCTGCACTGGAAAGACACAAAGGTCAGTAGTGGAAGATAGAATGCTTACGCAGGCAGAAGGAAGGATCTGTTGCAGCAGGCCGAAAGATCAGAACGGGAACCTGAAAGAAATGCTCAAGATAAGAACAAGAGCTCCCCGGAAAAGTAGCCCAAACATCCTCAGCAATACCGAGGTCTCAAGTTCCTCCAGTGATAAGGAAAGCTGAGTTCTTTTCAGGAAAGCCAATGTGACAAGCCTCTCTGTGAGACTGAGCAACGCAGCATCTTCCCCACTGGAGCCAGGAAATGAAGCTCAAGATGAGGACCAGACCGGAATGCTCACAAAGTGAACTGTAGCCACCCTCAGCAGCAGCAGGGTCCAGAGCTCTTCCTTTGACAAGAACAATAAAGTTTACCAGGAAAGCCAGCCTGACAAGGTCCTCCAGAAAAATTGCCCAAAAGAGTCAGCAGCTTCAAATGGCTTCTGACAGCAGCTGCCTTACCAGCCTCCTGACAGCTTCTCTATAGTTCTGCCTCTTATTCTCCTGGCAACAATCTTCAGGTGGGTCTCTGTTATAGTTTATGTCTAGTTGTCCCCTCAAAGCCTCATGCACTCATGAGGCAGGGACTTCTATAGACTGAGACTTGACTCATGAGTCACTGGGATTATGTGATTTAGTACTGATCTAGAATTTGAGACTTGGGGCCTGGCAGGATGGCTCAGCGGTCTAAAGCGCCTGCTTAGGAAAGCTTGGAAGCCTACAGGGACCACGGTTCAATCCTCGGCACCACATGCTGCGCCAGCCCTGCCCTCAGGGCAGGCTGAGCCGGCCATAAAAATAAACAGACAAACAAACAAAAGTTCTGAAACAACAAAAAAATAAAATAAAATTCTAAAAAAAAATATATATATATATATATACATATATATATATATATATGTATGTATATATATATATATATATATATTTTTTTTTTTTAATAGAATTTGAGACTTGATCCATGATCCCTGGCATTATGTGTTTTAAGTACTTCTGGGATTATGGGTGTAGCCTAAGGTGTATCAGTTGAGGTGGAGAGCCTGAATGTAATATAAAGTGAGACAGAGAGACAGAGTGGGGCTCTTGCTTTCTGCTCCCCTGGTTGTTCCGTTGCCTCTGTCGCAGTTGCTGTTCTACCGCCATGAACTGCTGCTCTCTGCCATGTGCCTCTCTGCCTTGGTCCAGCTGAGTATGGACTGAAACCTCCAGTAACTGTGAGCTAAATAAACCTTTCCTTCCTTCATTTTGGGTGTTGGGTGTTTGTCCCAGCAACGATAGAAGAGTAACTAAGACAGCCTCCCACATCCAGCGCCAGGCTGGTTCACTGGTTCAGTTTCTCTCTCTCTCTCTCTCTCTCTCTCTCTCTCTCTCTCTCTCTCTCTCTCCTCCCTATCTCTCCACAAATATTAATGTCTCCAGCAGTTTCATCTCTGGATCACCCTCCCCATTCTGTATAGCAGTCTCTCTCATCTATCGTATCTACCCTCAACATTAGGCCTTCACTGTTGAACCTCAGAACTTTCCTTTGCTGTTATAATTTATATCTAGAAATCCCCCAGGGCCTTCTGCACTCATGGCTTTGGGGAGGTGACTGAGTCACACACCTGTGATGCTGCATTGGCTCACTCATTGATTTAGCACAGTTCTGAGTGTAGACAATGGATTTACTGAAAAGGAAAGACCCTCCTGGCTCGGGCACCAGCTCTTAGGCTTATCACCTGGATGGAATAAAAAGGGAAAGAAGGGGGGCTGGGGAGATAGCTCTGAGGCACAAGTGCCTGCTGGGCAAGTGCAAGGTCGTGAGTTCGAACCCTGGTCCCACAAAAAAAAAAAAAAAAAAAAAAGGGAAAGAAGAAAGAATACTATTTCCTGCCTGCTGTCCCTGAACTGTTTCGCTCCTGTCACGGTCCTCCACAAATTCCCCTCTGCAGAGCCACCTTGCCCTGCAGCTGGCTGACTAGGGGATAAAACCTCCACAAACTGTGAGCTATAATTTGTGGGTGTTCAGTGTTTTGTCCTTAAAATGAGAAAATAAGTAAGGTGTTCATCTCCCCCAAGCTCCGACACTCTGCACACTAGCTATGTTAAGGAAAACAAAGGGAAAGTGCAGGAAGTGTTTTCCTCAAAACCCCTCTCTCCATGAGCACCCTTCCTTGGAAGCCTCCTCTCTTCTAGAGTAACTCAGGCCAAACTAACACAGCCACCTTTGGCTACACTGGCATCTTCCTCCCCGACATTACTTTTCACTCTATCCTAACCCATACATTTCCTGTCTCTGTTGCCTTCATTCCTTGCTTTTTTCTATTCCACATCATGATGTCTTGAGTAAGGTTCAAATATCTGTGGGGGGTTTATTTCCCAGGGAGGCAGTGCTGAGACTTGAGGGAACTCTGAAGAGGTAATGCCTCCTGGAAGTCACTATGTCACTGGGTCTGGCACCTTTGAAAGGACTAGTGGAGTTCTCACAGGACTGTAGGTTAAATTTCCATGAGAGTAGATTAGTATAACAAGAGTAAACCTGCACTGAATGTCTCTCTGGTTTCCTGTCTTGCCATAAGGTCTCTTCTCTATTTGCTCTGCATATGGCTATTTTCCACCATGCTATACTGACCTAAACCAAAGCAATAGGGCCACTCTGTATTGGACTTTCAGTTTTCACAACTAAAGCTAAATACACCTCTTTTCTTCATAAAGTACCTAGCTGCAGGTACTTTGTTAGAGCAACAGAAAGCATAGCAATGCACACACCATTTTGTGTTTGTGCGTGTGTGTGTGTGTTTGTGTGTGTGTGTGTGTGTGTGTGTGTGTGTGTGGCCGGCTCAGCCCACCTTGGCAGTGGGGATGGTGCAGTATGTGGCACCAGGGATCGAACTGTGGTCCCTGTGTACTTGTCTAAGTTTGCCAAAGCTGATGCTTTAGATTGCTGTGCTACTTCACTCGCCTGCACACACCATTTTTTAAAATTGCTTTTTAAGAATATTTATATTAATTTTTCCTTTGAATAATAATATTTGAGAAGTGATTATTTGCATCTGAAATAGTTTTTGAATCTATTTTCACAATTGATTTCTCCTTTCCACAGCTAAAGGAAGTGCCTTTCCCTAAGCAACCCAGAATACCCTGGTGCATAACAGTACAAATAGTATGTTCAGTAGAAAGAGGCAGAAATTTTTAAAATTCAGCACAAGGCACCAGATTGGGCATTTCTTCTCCTATAACAATCCAATATGTAAACTGGCTGTCAAAGGGCTAGGGCTTATAAGACACACAACTGATAGAGAAGTATCTATTGTGCCCTTTGAAAACTTATTTCAGAATGGATTCTATATGGCTAGATTTTTTTTTTTTTTTTTTTTTTTTTTTTTTTTTTTTTTTTTTTTTTTTTTTTTTTTTTTTTTTTTTTTTTTTTTTTTTTTTTTTTTTTTTTTTTTTTTTTTTTTTTTTTTTTTTTTTTTTTTTTTTTTTTTTTTGCGGGACTGGGGTTCAAACTCATGACCTTGCACTTGCCAGGCAGGCACTTATGCCACGGAGCTATCTCCCCAGCCCCCTATATGGCTAGATCTTATATTCTTAGAAACTACAACTTAATTTTTATGAATTTGATATTATTTGTACATGATAATAGGTATCTTAAGGATATTTGCTTATTTTATCCAGAGCCAAATTTCTAGTTTTTTATTTTTAACATAGTTGTCATTTGCTGTTCATTATAAAAAGGATTAAAATTCTTATCCAATGTCATCATGTCCCTATTTGTCAATCCTTGAATTCAAGTGATGTTAGTGTCACAGGTAAGTCTGCCAGAAACTCACTTGATTATTGGATTCAAGCCTCTGTAATTAGTGAGAATTTCTAGTTGTCTGTGAAAAATACAAGAATGTGGACTTTTATAAAGTCAATTTAAAGAGAGCTGGGGAGATAGCTCCGAGGCACAAATGCCTTCTGGGCAAGTGCAAGGTCGTGAGTTTGAACCCCCGGTCCCACAAAAAAAAAAAAAAAAAAAAAAAAAGTCAATTTAAAAGCAAGAGATATTCTCCATTTATAGAATACTTTCAAAGGCCAGCCAAATAGCTCAGCAGACTAACATGCCTGCAAACAGGCTCAGTGGCTGGGAGTTCGAACTCAGCACTTGCCAATGCCAGCCCCACACACAAGGTGCATTGAGATAGCAATTGCGACTGGGCGTGGTGGTGCTCACCTGTAATCCCAGCTCTCAGGAGGCTGTAAACAGATGCATCACTACGAGTCCAATTTAGTAGGAAGACCCTGAACACCCTGTAGACTCTCCCCTAAAATACAAAAAAAAAGTGCTTTCAGTTAAATGACTTATTTTCTTCTAACATTGCATATGAACTAATGAGTTCAACTTCATCAATTTTCTAACTCTACTACTAATGATAATCTAGTTGAAGAACTTTGTCAGAGAAAAAGATTTATAACAGGACACAATTGCATAGAGATTTTGCCCCATACTTAAATCCTACTTGTGCTTAGTTTTGTAGTCTTTTTTTTTAGAATTTTTTATTTTATTTATTTATTTATTTATTGTTACAGAACCTTTGTTTATTCACTCATTTTTATGGCCAACTCAGCCCAACCCGAGGGCAGGGCTGGCACAGCATGTGGTGCCGGGGATCAAACCATGGTCCCTGAAGCAGCCCAAGCTTTCCCAAGCAAGCGCTTTAGACCCCTGAGCCATTCCGCCAGGCCCTAGTTTCGTAGTCTTAAAGGTGGAATACTGGTGCAATATTCTTAGTAAAATGTCTTGAGTTCAAGTTGATAGGTTGTGCCTAATCAGAGCTAGAAATAATTTAAGACAAATTTTGACAGAAATATATGTGATTTACTGAGAGGCCACAAAATATCCTTAGCTTTTATACATTACTATATTACATTTCCAGCTGTGGAAATAACAAGTCATGCTTTTGTACATGCACATATGCTTCAAGTCCTGTCTGTTTAGGCTAGGAGCAGAAACAGTAATTGTAAAGGCAGGAGATGCTCCATTTGTTTGTTTTCTATGGGATTCAGGATATAAGATTTGTAGCAAGTCTGTGATAGTGGTATTTAGAGATTAGCCAGTGATTATGGACAGAATGCAAGATTATAAAAGTTAGCATCCTTGGACCCAGCGGGATGGCTCAGTGGTCTAAAGCGCCTGCTTGGGAAAGCTTGGGCGGCTTCAGGGACCGCGGTTCGATCCCCAGCACCACATGCTGCGCCAGCCCTGCCCTGGGGCGGGCTGAGCCGGCCATAAAAATGAGTGAATAAACAAACAAGGGTTCTGAAACAAGAATAAAAAAAATACATAAAATTAAAAAAAAAAAAAAAAGAAGTTAGCATCCTTAATGTTGAGAATGAGAACAGTCGAGACTTATCGCACCAAAAGTTTAATGAGAAGGTGGTGAGATCTCTGATAAAACAGGGACTTTTTCTATTTACTTTTCTGGTTTAAACATGTTTCATCACTGTCAGCAATCTGGTCAGTCTAGTGGGGTAACAAGTGATTCTGACGTTTGGTTAGAGCAGTAGCATGAAAGATACCAGTAATAGCTTTAAATAGGAAAGATGACCTTCAAAAAGTAAAAGGAAGAAGGCCGCCTCACCTCTCTGAGGGCGTAAGTGGCAGAACAATCCCATCTAACAACAGCTTGGCGTTTCAGATGCTACGCCCCACTCAGAGGCACTTTATGCCTACTTTAGGTAAGAATCACTTCTTAACGCTGAAATCTGGCTGCTGAAGAACTGCTTTTACAGATGAGCCATCCTGCTCCAAAAGCAGGTTTGCAACTTTCCTTGAGTTACTTGGCGTGGTGTATTCAAGTTACAGAAGGAAGGCACGATGCCTAGAAAGGCAGAAGCTGAGAGCCAAATTCCCCAGGCAAGAGAGGACTGTGCAGGGCTGGGTTAATGTCAGCCACAACTGAATTCTTCATCTTCTTCTCTTCCCCACCCCACCTCATTTCCTTCCCTTCTTCCTTTTCTTCCAATGCTGTCAATATAAACCATGGAGTTCTCCTCCCCTCCCCCTCGATTCTTTAATTTAGGGGTGGGGTGACATGGGCTCACATGAACAAATACATCCTAAGGTATACATTTTGGCATTTATTTTGTTACTTAAAACTCACTGTAAAGTATCCTCTTGAAACGCAATTATAATTTAAAGTTGTTTAACTGTTAAAAGAGGCTTTAAAAGAAAATAAAGAAACTGTGGAGAGAATGTGGAAATAACAGCAAAGTTATTGGAGTGACAATCAAGAGATGTAGGTTCTTGTCCCAAAATCCATGTAAGTATTGATTAGAGCATTGAACCTTTCATTGCATGAAGTGACATAAATCTCAACCTATAAATGTGTCATGAACCTTAGTCTAAATATAAGAAGCGTATTCAGTAGGCAATAAAATATCAACACACACTTGCACCTATGGACACACACATAAAATGTGACATGTATCCAATAGGACAAGCTGCCACTCATTCCCTGAAGTTGTTCACCCTTCAGGGTGAGACAGTGATTTAGTGATTTCTCTCTCTATATATATATTTTTTTTTGAATTTTTTATTTTATTTTTTTGTTTCAGAACTTTTGTTTGTTTATTTATTTATTTTTATGGCTGGCTCAGCCTGCCCTGAGGGCAGGGCTGGCGCAGCATGTGGTGCTGGGGATTGAACTGCGGTCCCTGCAGGCGCCTAAGCTTTCCTAAGCAGGCGCTTTAGACCACTGAACCATCCTGCCAGGGCCCCGAGACAGTGATTTCTGACTGCTCCCAGGGTGACAAATTCTGTATGCTTTTGGACACAGCACCTTCCTCCATGATGTGGTCTTGTTGTAAGCAGTCAAATTAGATAAAAATATTATAGGCAGTCAGATAGGGCCAGGCCCTGGAGGGCAATATGGAAAGCAACTTGACTATACAGATTTACAAGAGACAGGCACCCCACCTGTGGGTGAGACTGAAACAAACGAGTAAAGAAATGCAGCCACCCAATTACTTAAAGTTAAGTATCAGGGATTGATATTCTAAATGAGTATCCATCACCCTAAAAGAGCGTAAACAAGTCAGAAAATCAACCCCAACAGGAAGAACCCTTATTCTGTATTCATTCCCACTTGCTATGTGACTTTCTTCCCAATTTACTCCTGATTTAGTCAATTTTACCTGAACAGTAATGCTTGTAATATCATTGGTCGACCATGACTTTGCCCCACCTCATGAACACCTAAGCAAGTTCCCCTAGTTTTACCTTAGGTCCACCTTATCACGTGGTTTTGTCCTATAAGACCCCTAAAAAAAGACAATTTCCCAGGCAACCCCGAGGTCCCCCTTCTGTTCCCCTCTTGGACAGAAGCTTTCTTTTCCAATAAATATTCTATTCTAAACCTCCATCTCGGGGCCCGGCGGGATGGCTCAGTGGTCTAAAGCGCTTGCTTGGGAAAGCTTGGGCAGCTTCAGGGACCCCGGTTCGATCCCCGGCACCACATGCTGCGCCAGCCCTGCCCTCAGGGTGGGCTGAGCCAGCCATAAAAATGAGTGAATAAACAAATAAAGGTTCTGAAACAAGAATAAATAAATAAATAAATAAATAAATAAATAAATAAATAAAATAAACCTCCATCTCATTCCTAAAATTCATTCTTTGGTTTTAGAGAACACAAACTTGTCCAAGTGTTTCTTCAGGTTGGGAGATCAGTTTTTCTTCCTGCATCAGTCTCACCGTCATGCTCAAATAACTGCACCTCCAAGTCTCAGGGCTGAAAAAGGGAGAATCCTGCCTCACTGGATCCAAAGAGTTGCTTCTGACTCTTCTTAGACGAGGTAGTCTTAGAGTAACTGCCCCTCCAAGGCCACAGGGCACTGCCACACATGGCTGCCTCAGAAAAGAGGTCCCACTGCTCTTAATGCTGCCCACGCAAGCACTGGGGATAGACCCACCTGCATATGGCTGGGGTTGCCCTTCCTGATCTGGTCCAGACCAATTTCCCAAAATTCACAAAGCTGCTTTTGCCATCACATAACAACTCAGAGGATGCATGAAGTGCGAGATAGGTAGACATTTCTGGTTTAGGAATGCAAGCAGGGCTAGGATTATTTTTGTTCTACCAGTCTTAGACACTCTCTCATCTATATGATTAATTGGGTTTTAGTTTTACACAATCCACATGTCACGTGCAGGAAGACGAAAGAGTCGAGGATGTTTAAAGATGTGACCAAGAAGCTGTGTACACCGCATCTCCTCTTTTACGAGCCCCCAAACTACACTCCACTGGAGCAGAAGCTGAAGCTACTGTCTCTGGGGTGTTAGCTACACATCCCTAAACTCATAACAAGGGACACTGTGGAAAAAGTAGGAGGCAAATATAACATGCTAAAATCTAAACGTCTGACATGTTAATGTACAGCAACAGAGCCGGGCGTGGTGGCGCACGCCTGTAATCCTAGCACTCGGGAGGCTGAGGCAGGAGGATTGGTGTGAGTTCGAGACCAGCCTCGGCTACAAAAGTGAGCTCAGGACCAGCCTCAACTGCATAGCTAGACCCTGTCTCAAAAAGACAAAAAAAAAAAAAAAAAAAAAAAAAAAAAAAAAAAAAAAAAAAAAAAAAAAAAAAAAAAAAAAAGTACAGCAACAATGTTTTTTTCTCAGTAATCATGGGAGGAAAGAATCAACAGAAAATAATTCCTTCTCATTAGTAATCATGACCTAAGTACTGCAATAAGACGTGTAGTTCCATTACTGTTTCTTTCCTCTATTAGTTTAGTGATCTATGAGGTGCCCTTTATTTCTTGATTTAAAGGAAATTTTGTGGTAGAATGTCATATAATAATAAGCTTTCACTATATGAAACGCAAGGTGCTTTCCTTAATCATCATTTTCTTATATAATAATTGGTTTATTCTCCTTCTTTTAAGTACCAGTTCTTTTGCCTTACTCATGAAGTCAATCAAGAAAATCAATGCAAAAGGAAGCCCACAGCAAGAGTTCCCACTAGCACTATCTCATGCTGCACAAAACTGTTCTGCTCCTAATCCCCTCGTGTGCTCAGTCCTCAGCTGAATCCTGCTGGGACAGCACAGCATGGGGAGGACCCCTGAAGTGGGTCCCCAGGGACAGCGGTTGAAAGCTGTCAGCCACTTTCTTTCTTTCTTTCTTTCTTTTTTTTTTTTTTTTTAATTTTATTTATTTTTTCTTGTTTAAGAACCTTTATTTGTTTATTCACTCATTTTTATGGCCGGCTCAGCCCACCCCAAGGTCAGGGCTGGCGCAGCATGTGGTGCCGGGGATTCAACCGCAGTCCCTGAAGCCGCCCAAGCTTCCCCAAGCAGGCGCTTTAGACCACTGAGGCATCCCGCCGGGCCCCATAATGGAAGTTATCTTGAGGGAAGATGTGAGGTCCATGAAAGTCCCCACTCTACTACTTCATGTAATGCTGTTTTTTGCCAGCTCAGCATTCCCAACCTTTACTTTTACTTTGTTCCATTGCATTTTATTTTAATTTAATTCATTGTCACAATAAGAAGACTGTAGCACCCCTATTTAGTGAGCAATCCAAGAATTAAGTTAGCTTAGCAAATGTTCTAGAGCTCGGGGGTTTATTCCTTCAATTTTACTCATGCTGTCACATACATGCTATTAATATGATGATTATGATGATGGAGCTGCAGTAACTTTGTCAAGCACTAAGCACTTCACCTGTATTATCTCATTTAAGCACCACAAGGACTTTTGATATTAATTTTATAGATGAGGTTTCTGAGGGATGGAGGAGGCTCACACACCACGTAAGGGGCAGAGACGCCAGTTGTGACCTGGCTTTGTCTGCAGTCTCAGCTCTTGTCTGCTGTGAAAGTTTCCAAGTTTTCACCACTGATGACGTCCTATCATCTCTAGGTATGTGTATTCAACATCCAGCACATGGCTCCTATTTTCCACAGACTCCCACAAACAAACATAACTCAACCCAGACTCATTCCATCCCCATGTATACTCTGTAGAGATAAGAAACTAGCATCTTAAGATTTTTTTTTCTTGTTTCAGAACTTTTGTTTGTTTGTTTATTTATTTATTTATTCTTATAGCCGGCTTAACCTGCCCTGAGGGCAGGGCCGGTGCAGCATGTGGTGCTGGGGATCGAACCGTGGTCCCTGCAGCTGCCTAAGCTTTCCTAAGCAGGCGCTTTAGACCACTGAACCATCCTGCCGGGCCCTAGTGCTCCCTTCTTAAACACGGCTGTTATAGCAGGAATCAAGTATAACTTGTGCTTTTGCTAATATA
This sequence comes from Myocastor coypus, assembly GCA_004027025.1. NCBI lineage: Eukaryota > Metazoa > Chordata > Mammalia > Rodentia > Myocastoridae > Myocastor > Myocastor coypus. The sequence continues at coordinate 1,929 of PVJA010024648.1, read as the reverse complement.
CTCTGGAGCTGGAAATGTGAGTTTTCAGAGGAGTAGTAAGTGCATCTATAATAGTGGCTAGTCCAGCCTGACCTGCATCTTGGTTACTCTCCAGATAGCAGCCACCCACTCTGGAACAAGGGAAAATCAGGGGATGCCCTAAGGCCATAAAAAACCAAGAAGGGTTGAATGGGATGACTTCTTTTCTCCTTGCTTTGTAGATGAGAAACCCAGCACTGGATTTCCTTACTCTGTTGGGCGTTGCTTACTCAAGCGCAGGAAGTTGTTTTACTCTTAGGGAAGAGCTGTCTAACCCTGTGCACGACTGGCATACCACCTGGAGGCAAAGGAAAGTGTGGATTATGGCACTACTTATCAGCTGGAGTTGTACTATGCCAAAAAGGGGTATGTTCAGTCTTTCTTCACATTGAGAGAATCCTGGCTTGGGTTTGAGGTGTAGATGTGAACTACTGAAATGCTAGATGCCTCTGCTCCTTAAGGCACCATCTGATACAGTTACCATTACAGAGACTGACATTTCTCTTCCTTGTCCCCTGCGCCCTGAGGATGAGAACAAAGCTCAACTATTAATCAGGTGTATCAGTTACTTTTCTTGCATTGCTGAGACAATAAACCCAAGGCCTTAGATTAAAGAAGGAAAGCTTTGTTGAGCTCACAGTTTGTGGAGGTTTCGATCCATAATCAGCTCACTCCAAGGTAGGGTAGCATGGCACAAAGGCAACACGTCAAGGTGGCAGAAGACAGCAAAAGCAACGAGAGCAAAAAGGGAAAAGTAAACTTCCTTCCCTCCTTGGGGGCCCGGCAGAATGGCTCAGTGGTCTAAAGCGCCTGCTTGGGAAAGCTTGGGCGGCTTCAGGGACCGTGGTTCGATCCCCGGCACCACATGCTGCGCCAGCCCTGCCCTCGGGGCGGGCTGAGCCGGCCATAAAATGAGTGAATAAACAAATAAAGGTTCTGAAACAAGAAAAAATAAAATAAAATAAAAAATTAAAAAAAAAAAAAAAAAAAAAACTTCCTTCTCTCCTTACGTTGTAGGCTAGCTGTCTGCCCACAGCATCTCTGCACCCTCCTCTTTCATGAACTCAGGCAGTTTACAAACTGAGGATTCTGGCTCCCTGCCGACTTTCTTAGTTATACTTCCAAACTTTTCCAGTTGATACAAAGATTAACCACTCTTAAAAATAAAAATAGCTGGAATTATATTGAACATTCTTTCCCTTTAGAGGGAACAATTATATGTGCCTATGAAAACAGCAGTTTTGGTTATCAGCTATAGCCATCAAATAACCTTGGCTAGCAAAGTAACAATGAGAAACTTGTGTAGCTGGCTATTTCAGCAGCCTCTAGGGCTCTTCTGAAAAAAACAGTGTTTGCTTTAATGGTGTAAAACAGTTTTTCTCTTCTGACCCTTTTTTATGTATTTAGCAGAGGGTCTACAGGGTCTCATTAAATAAATCGGACTTGTAGTGATCCTCCTGTTTCCAGCCTTCCATGTGATCACTGTTTATTGATGACCTATAAGGAAAGTTCTAGCTTTTGTATTTATAGCTACAGACATAAATATTCTAAAAGGGGTTATTGTAGATCACTTTGGCCAAATACATCCAACAGTGCATTGTTTATTTTATTTATTTATTTATTTATTTATTTATTTATTTATTTATTTATTTATTTATTGTCTCTTTGAGACAGGGTCTCACTATGCAGTTCAGGCTGGCCTTGAGCTCACTTTTGTAGCCCAGGCTGGTCTCGAACTCACACTGATCCTCCTGCCTCAGCCTCCCGAGTGCTGGGATTACAGGCGTGCACCACCACGCCTGGCAGTGCATTGTTTAAATGTAACCATTTTATATACGTTTGCCCATCATCATCTAGTATGTATTAATAACTAAATAAAGTACCTGCAGCTGTTTTTTTTTTTTTTTTTTT